>CM045762.1:194038612-194106528 GCA_025200525.1 Camellia lanceoleosa | reverse complement strand
TATCTAGAATCACTTCAACTCAAAAATTTTTTCAAAGCCAGAGAAATTTTCCTCACCAACCTAGAGAAATTCCCCCTCTCCAAATCACTCAACCTAGAGAAATTCACAACTCAGGAATATTATTTTCTGCCACCATTCGAATCCGTCAATTTCATCTAGAGAAAATTTCCATTATTAGAGAAAATTATCTGGGCATTGTGTTTTGAAATTTCAAATTCATCCGATGAAATTTTCCAGTAGTAGAGAAAATTACTGTGCGCTTTGTGTTTTGTTGAGTTTGATGATTGTTTTGTACCAACACAAACACAAAGTATTATAGATTACAGGATCATATAGGCATCCTTTGGGACAATACGAGTTAAATTTCTCTGTGAATTTCTAGTAATATCATACCGAGAAATTTCAGAGACAATTTTTCTCCGTGTGGTGAATTGTGTTGACAATCACAAAAATATATATATATATATACCTTCCGTCCCAAAAATAGTAGTCCCTTATTTCATTTTTCATTGTCCCAAAATATTAGTCCATCTTCAAAAATCAAGTACAAAAATAATGTAAATTTTCTATTTTGTCCTTCTTTAAATTATTAATAAACAATATAAAAAGTATAATTATGACATTAATATTCCCAAAAAATGTACTATCAAAAGGATAATTGTGGAAAATCAACTTTTTCAAATGCAATAATTGTACTACCAAAAAGTTAGATTCCTAAAAGGACCATTATTTTGAGACAGAGGGAGTATTTAACCATTGATAGGTATGAAATTTACATTAATCAAAATAATAAAAAAAAAAATTGAAATTTACATTAGTCAAAAATGGATATATACATATATGTCAAGCATCATCATTTCTTCAATGTATGAACAAAAAACTGAATGGTTAATACTGTGTGGATATATACATATATGTGAGACAATTTTCTCTGTGTAGATATGTACATTGTCTTCCTTTCACTAGTTTCACTATTACATTTTTGGTTCTTCTTCTGGAGGTATTTCAATTGGTTCAGCCGATGACCAGCCAACTTCGGTCACAAATCTCTCGATGAGTTCTGCCTTCATCAACCTTATGTCTTGTGTAGACAATTTGGAGCTGATAGGTTTATGCTTGCTATATTGTTTCATTATATAGCAGACAAAGAGACCACAATCCAGACTTCATACAAATTATAGGTATGGTTAGTTTTAAGAAATATGCAAATCAGATTATCTTATTTATAGATATTGTATGAAACTTACGAATCACTGTCTTGTTGTGGAGCATTGTTGACATACTCAAAGTCGTAACTTGTGTTTTGTGAGTTTATCAATTTGAAAGAGGGTTGTGATTGAGCCTCTCTTTCAAGGCAAGCTTTCAAAAAATTCTCCACATAATCTTGTTGCAAAAAAATAATTTTTAAATAACAGAGAAATTTACAGACAAATCAATGAGATTCTATGAAAATTATCATCACATAAACATTAAGATGGATTAGAGAAATTTGCACTTGTTACCAATTGTTTTGTATCTTTGACATATTTGTCTTCTGCATCATCCCTCCTTGGCCTTAGGGAGTTGTAGAACCTCCACAAATTGTCTTGTTTGTCCAAGATAAGCAAGACAAGTGAGTTGAGTACCCCCAGTATTTATTGGAAAATGGAGGAACCTATAATTCCTCCATGCTGTTTCAATATGCTTGTCAAATAATGAGACTTGGAAAGTTTGATTTTCCATCATCTTGATGAAATTCTGTGGTCAGGGGAAATCAAAAAATGGTTATGTTATGAGAAAGTTGAAATGATAGGAATTTAAGAAATATACACACAAAAATTTTAGATGCATACAACTAACCAAAAAAAATTAGACTAGTAACACAACTGACTTCAAGAAGTATCTTAAGAAGATAAAGTAGTAAGTAAATTCCAAAGAAAATCAAATAAAATAGTAGTAACATACTAAGCTCATGGATGTGAAAAAAAATGAAGTTGGTTGTTGTCTTTCTCTCATTTGGTCAGCAAAAAGGATCTCTCCATAGTCATCAATGACCTGAAAAATATGATTTATAATTGTAATATTGGTTTATAAAGGCTGATGGAACATTGTAGAGAAATTTTGATGAAAGACTTACATTGTTGGAAATTTCTTTTTGCTTTATTAGGTTTCTAATGTCTTAGAAGGTAATGAGATTCAACTCACTTGTCCAAATTAAAGCCCTACAAGATGACAAAGAAGGGATTTAATTATTGTTAATGCAATATAAGTTTGTAATTTGTTGTTTGTTATTTTCTATTTTGTTTGTTATACTTACTCAAGTCCAGACACATTTGATATGTGCTGCAAGATGTCTTTTACATGATTTTTTATCAATCTTGAAATCAGTAGAGTTTGTGAAAAGACCCAAGATTTTTTGATGCTTGTAGGTTGAGGCAAGACGTACGCATCAGCATCAAGTACTTCTTTGTTCTTCGTGGTTTGCTCAATTTGCTTTGCAGCTTGTTTTGAACCTCTAGTCACTTTCGTAACTTTGGGATATTGAAATTCTGGATCGTGCTGCTTTTCTTTCCTTTCTTTTGCCTTTAAATTTTTTATCATTGATGTCGGATCTTTTTTTACTGTAGACAGTGAAAATATCAGTAAAAGTGAAATTTCTCTGAAGTAACAGATGATATTTCAATATGTAAATTTATTTGATTCAATATTTTTCAGTTACCATAGACTTTTGTATTTTGTTTCGGGTGTTTTTTGTGTGCCATTTGTTCTTGTTAAGTTGTTGGTTGTTGTTCCACTTGCATTCCAACTATACACAATGAAAATCAAATAAGCCCCAAAAATCGAATAAGAAAACCAAACGGAGAAAATCAAATGGCTTGATGAAATCCAATAGAAATAGCGGCCGAAACTAATGTGTTCGAGGAAATATAACTTCGAGGAAAATTATCAATGACATAGAAAATTATAATAAATAGAAATTTCTTCTACGGTTATATGTTGACCACGAGGACATAACTTTTTATGGCTCAAGATTTTCGCTTGACCTTATGGTTGAACAAGAATTTAATGTTGGTGTTTGGTATGGTTGTATGTTGCTAGTTGGACCGGATGAATTCTTGAACTTGTTCATGCTAATTTAGCATTTTCAGTTTCAAAACTCACGAAATTGAATATCTCAATTACATTGAATTGTTTTTTGTACCGTCTTCTTTTAACCTCAAACATCCTTGGTTTTATTTAGATTGTCTTTGTCTCCTTTCTTGAAGTTACCCCGAGTTAAGTGATGTCAAAGGTTCTTATTGCGAATATCCTTTTGCTTAGTAATTCAATCCAATTTCTCTCTTCTTCTTTTTTTTTTTAGATTGAGAAAGTGCCTTTAGTCTTTATTTGTCGTAGATCGGCAATTTGGGCATCCTTTGATTCCTCTCAGTTCTTAGAAATTTGCGATGCATTGTTGAGCCACAAATGCTATCCACGTTGTTGGTTTGCTCGGCTCATTCGTTCTTCTTCATCACTTTCCTCCCCTTATTTTCTTCTTGCTTTGTATTCATCTTCTTTTTGCTTTGTCTCTTTTCTTTTACATTTCATTTTGTTCTTTGTCTTCTGCTTCCTGATTTCTTCACTTTCTTCTGCGACTTGCTTCTCCCTTTGCTTGCTTGATCTTCTTGTCCATTCTTTGGCATCATATTCTTCTATGTTTATTTACCTTCTTCATTCCTCCTTCTTGGTCGATGTATCTTAATGTCTCCTTGAATTTGACAATTGCCTTTTGATTCTTTCTTCGTCTTTTTACCAAGAGCAGAACTCCTCGATGGGTTTTGACCCAGCTCTTTGTTATCTACTCTGTAACATGAGGAAACAACTTATTATTAAGAGAAATGTTACAAAATGACTGTTTACTAAGAAGAAAAAAAAAATTCAAATAAGGAAAAATAAAATT
Source organism: Camellia lanceoleosa (assembly GCA_025200525.1). Lineage (NCBI taxonomy): Eukaryota > Viridiplantae > Streptophyta > Magnoliopsida > Ericales > Theaceae > Camellia > Camellia lanceoleosa. The sequence continues at coordinate 194,102,609 of CM045762.1, read as the reverse complement.
CATCTAAATGATACTAATGGGAAACTTTAAACTTTAGGAAAATTGTATATGGGCTTGAGAGAAAATTAGAGACAATGAATTAATTTTATGAGGTAAGAAAAGAATTATAAGAAACAAGCAACATAATTTTAGATGCTCAGAAGAAAAATCAATCAAAGCGTATAAGTTAATGTTTGACTATAATTTATTGTTAGAGAGAGAATTTGGATTCTAGGAAAATTCATTAGAAGGATAGAAATAAACAATGTTTGTATCAAAGATGCAAGATACATAAGTTATGGGCTGAGAGAAAAATTACACACAAGGAGAAACAATTTTACATGGGCGAGAAAATTATGAGAACAACCAACATAATTGATTTAGAAAAAAAATCAATCCAGTAGGTATATAAGTTAATAATGTGTTACAATTGTGAAAATGAAGAGAAATTTAGATTGCGAGGAAAATTGATTACAATGGCAAAAATAAACCCAGTGTGGTAACCAAAAGAAACATAAATTGATAGTTTAGAGAAAAATTGATCTTAATCAATCAATGCACAAGGAGAACCAAATAGCGGTTAATAGGAGAGAAATTTTGGAATTTCCTTTGAGATTTCATATAGCGATAGAAATCTAACTTTGTCGAGCCAGTGCAAGAGAGTTAATTTGGTTGTCTTACAAATTTGTTTAAGTGTCCCAAGGTTTGCTTGAGTTCCACTTGGCAAGCATCTTGGGGGCGTCGATTAATATTCTTGTCTTAGGAATTAATGATATTTGCATGTTCACATAGCCAATATTGTGATAGAAAATTAAAAGTAATTATTTTTCTAGCAGCACAAATTTGTAAATGTAATCTGTGGCAATAGACTTGAATGGATATTATACTTACCAACAATGCAATGAGACACCCATGTGTAACTTTTACGGAGTTTTGTGCAATGCTTTATGATAGAATCAATCAATGTTGATGTGGGATTAATACGTACAATCTATCTTGTTTCATTTAAATTCAAGAGGATTACTACATACTTTATAAAAACCCACTACTATTGAATTACACTTGTTTCGCAAAAAATAAGGTGAGACACAAGTACAATGTAATAATGATTGCTCATCTTTGAAGTTAGTTAGTTGCTTGCACATTTTCATTGTTTTGACCAAAAGCATTTTTAAAGAACAAGACCAGTGAGCCTTGTGTGTCACTTTTGAAATCTTCCTCAGAAATGTAGATTTTCGGCTTTTAGAGTATCTTAATGACATGGCTCCTTTACCTCCCTTGAAACCAAAAAAATCAAGGTCATGTCATTTGTTATGCAAAGGTCAAGTTCTTTTTACCAACCAGCATGAATGCTTTTGTTTTTTCATTGTAATATTGGATTATTGCAACTACATCATCAAATCGATTTCATAGATTTTCTTGGATCCATCCTTAGAGTAGTTAGAGCTTAGATCAAATACCGGAATGGGGTCTTTTGAAGCTCTACAAGTTGGTTTGAATTGAATTTAAGTGTTTGAAAAAGCGAGACAAATGTATAAGATGTTGGATCGGTATTGAAATGTTTGTAGTGAGCTCTCTTTCTTTGGAGTTTAATGTTTTTTCTCCCTTGAGCTTGGAGTCTTTTGAAGTTGGGTACTCATCCCAGATGCTAGTTTCGAATTCATCACCTTGTAGAATTGTGTGTTTTGAAGCGAGGAGTTTGTGAGGCCATTTCTTTAACTGGTTTTTGATTTTAGATCATAAGAAGACCGAAAGAGTTGTTCTTCTTCTTTGCTTGGTGCTTCGGGGTGTTTTGTTCTTCGTTTTTATCTCTTAGCTCATAAGACGCCAGTGAGAGAGTTTCCGCTTTCTTGCGTTTTAGTGTTTTGCCGCAGCTACGCTTTTGCCATTTCTAGACAATGATTAAAACATAAAAGTCTTGGAAACATGCCGAGAAAATTACGAGATAAGGGAAAGAGAAAAATTACAGATAAGAGAAAATTGGAGATGTTAGAAAATTACAAATAAGGAAAAATTCACCAGTAAAATTGGACATGCTGCGAGAGAAAATTTGGACATTAAAAATTAAATGTTAGAAAATCAACAAAGCATCATAAACATGGGAGAAAAATTTTCAATAATTGTTAAAATTACATATAAGTAAGCATTACAGGAGAAAATGAATGACAGAGGAGAAAAAGAAACTAAACATAAGCGAAGCCAAAGAAAATTTCATTCTACACAATTGAAGGCAAGATAAAATAAACAAAGCATTAATCAAACATACCAATTTGAAAATTACACCACATTGAAACCAAGAATTGAACAAAATAAACATACTAGAGAAAATACACATTCCAAAAGAAAATTACACATTCTTAAGGAAATTTCTCCATTCGGAGAAAATTTCAATTCATAATATCAAAATCTTAGGAAGAAATTTCATATATACTGCTGACCAAAGAAAATTAACCATGATAGAGACACCTGACAAGGAAAGTGATGTGATGTGAAATTAGTCAGAGAAAATTATAAATCTGGAGAAACTTAGATAGATGCAAGAGAGGTAATAGACATTCTAGAGAAAAATACATATTTCGGGAGAAATTTACAAAACTACGAAATTCATAGACAAAATCAAGAAATATGTTCAAGAATAAGATCAAAACACAAGAGAAATAATTTTTTCAAAATACACATATCGAGAAAATTCAAAGAAGAAAACATTAGAATTAAAGTTAAATAATATTAAAAATGCAGGAGAAAATTAAACATGATAGAGACACAAGCAAAGGGAGGAAGGGAAGTATTCTTGATGTGGGAGAAAATTATAAATAATGGAAAAAAAAAAACTTAGATGAGACAAGAGAGTAATAGACATTCTAGAAGAAAGATAGACATTCCAATTAAAAATACATATTACAGAGAAATTTACTGAGCATGAGAAATTTATAGACAAAATCACGAAACATGTTCAAGAATAAGATGAAAATACGTAAAATTATTTTTTAAAATAAACATGCTAGAGAAAATTGAAAGAAGAAACATACATCAAGTAAAAAAATCGAGAGAAATTCAAATGCAAAGAGAAATTTACAAATAAAATCACACAAACATGTTCAAGAATAAGTTCAAAACACACAAAAATAACTTTTCAAATTCGTAGCTTTTTATTACGGTTGAAATCTAATTTATGGAAGGTTAATATAAAATGCAATTAACTCGTGTTTCGGAAAAAATCTAGTTGTATTGTAGAAAAACTTACTGAAAGTTAGGATGAAACTTGAATGACGGTACGATATGGCCTCGAGATGAAGATGCGACGTGATGAAGGTGAATTGAGATGACGATAAACAAAGGAAAACGGGTCGAGGAATTTGTAAGGAAAGAATGTGAATGATTTTTGCGAGAAGATACGAAGCTCTAATGTCGATGGTGAAGATGATATTGAAACCCTAGTTCTCGTTTCTCTTGTTTGTGAAGATGTTGAATGTTTGGAATGAAACTTCGGGAAGATGTCGAGAATGAGTTTCGTTTCGTGTTGATTTTGGAAAGGTATTTTGATCCACAAAATAATTAAAACCGCTACATGTTGTTTAGGACCTGATGCATCACTATTTTTTTGGGTGTCCTTTATCCTCTAAATTATTATTATTAGGGATCTTAAAAAAATTTCCAAAAAAAAAAACCTACGAAATTGTTGGGTGTACGAGATGATTTATTTGGAACTAATTTTACATTACATCAAATTTGAATTTATATAATATTTTATTTAGATTGTGTTTGTATAATAAATTTGAATAAAGATTTTGTGAAAGGAAAAAAGAAAAGAAAAGAAGAAGATAAAATGTGAATGAATTTCTTACTTTTTTTATTTTTCATTTTTAAATTTCTACCCAAATTCATAATAAATACAATCTTAAAGATACTTCTCACAAGATACATCCACTTTTTCAATGCCCACCTAATGGATGAAAATCTTGGGGATTTCTTTGAAATTAAAGAGATTTCAGCAATGTTATGAGTAAGTATATTTGTGTCAGACTTTAATTTTATATGTAATTTTTTCATTATATTTTTCTATACAAGTAACATTTTCTAATACATAGTACGACAAACAAAAAATCCACTCTGTTACATAGCATGGCAAACAAAAAAAAAAAGGGATATCAAACTGGTACAGTAATGCTATTATTAATTATAGATGTAAAAATCCACTCTGTTACATAGTATGGCAAACAAAAAAAAAAAAAATCCCCAATTCCTACAACACACCTCATCACACAATAAGGGAAACAAACCCAAAGGGATGAAGGCCTACCTAGGTAACAATCAAGACCCATAACCAAATAATGGCTCCTGACCCCTATCAAATTACTGTATACATAAGTTATATGCAAATAACTAGGTTGGCTCTTGATGCAATAGTAAGATTGTTCTATCATGATCTTAGTGTCCTAAATTTGAATCATAGAAACAGTCTCTTCGCATGCACAAGACCTACGTAAATTGGATCCTCCTCGGATCCCACAATGGCTTTAGAACAAAGCCCCTTTTATAATTATGTAATAACCAAAAGCACTAAAATACCCCTACTAACAATATGTGGAAGGCTCTCCCTCGGACTCAGGCATCCCATCTTGCAAGCAATCAATGGGAGGTATTGTCAAGGTCTCTTGAGTCCCATATGCATTCCAACAAAATGGATCATCCACCAATTCCCCTTCATATGGAAGAAGCTCAACCTCGGACATCGTTAGATTCGTGCAGGGCACGGTGTCACTGCAGGCAAAGTGGATGGGAGGGCTAAAATGTCGTACGTGCCCTTTATGTTGCGATATGACACGTCTGTCAGATAACCGGCCGAGGTCTGGTTCCGACAGCCCTTTGTGAAGCAGTAGTACTGGTCTATGATTATGGAGTTCCTGACATTGTCCATTTGGATGTTCTCGAATGAAATGCCGGAGACTGAGCCTGTCCTGCCTTGCCAGGTTTTTGATCCTGACCCCATTGTCCGAGTCCTTTATAACTGCGTTGCGGACCGTTATGTTGGGGACACATGCCTGGGAGTTGTGCACCCCTAGGCTCCCAATGCTGCAGACAACAGAGAGAGCTTTGCTTGTTATGTTTTTGTGACTATAGTTTTTAGAATTTCATAAACAATTTTTTGATGTTTCCTCTAAAATTTCCTAAAAAATGGGTCTTTCAAAAAAAAAAAAAAAAAAACTTTCTTGAAATGAAAAACAATTTTGGAAAACATTTCACTAGACAAGTTTTATGTGTTTTCTAGAAACAAAAACAGAAGATGGAAACACAACCAGAGGGATCACGCGGTGGCATGATGCGACTAAAATAACTGAAATAACAGAACTGATCAGCTAATTTGGTGATCATCAGATTTAGCATTGACAGAAAAGAAAGCATTGATTCATGATTTACCTAATCCCATGACTCGGCCCGCAAGTGACACCTTCTATGTCAACATTTGAACACCCCGTTCCAATTGAAATGCAATCATCCCCTGTTAAATGAAGGTGGCATTGCTGAGCATTAATGGATATTAGCAAATTACAAACTCACTGGGCTTTGATGTGGCTCACCATTGGCTAAGACAGAGTTGTATATCGACGTACTTGGTGTTCTCGATGTGAATGCCATCGGTGTTTGGGCTGAGCTTTGGAGAAGAAATGGATAGCTTCTCTATCTGAACACCTTCACAGCCATCAAATTTCACGGGGAATTGGGGACTGTTTTGGATTTGCACCCCGCGAACTGCCAGATTGTTGCCCATGAAAAATCGAATTAACTGAAGAAAAAAAAAATGAAGTTAAAGAAATGAAGTTTATTGGTAGTAGAAACTATTGATTGATTGATTGAATCTAGGACCGGAGAGTGTTGTATGGTTTTACTCACAGCAGGGCTATCACATGGTCCAGGCAATGTTGAACCGTTGGGACCCTGAAAATGGCATTTCAATCAAATTTTTAGTTCGCATTTAAATGGAGCACAAAATGCAACTAGGACAAAAATTATAGGCGAATTATACTAACGGTCCTATAGTTTAGATGCTTATATCACTTTAATTTATGACTTTTTAATTATGGTATATTTGACCATAAATTTTGAATCTTGTTCCAAATAAAGACAATTGAAGATATCGTTGCTCAATTTCAAGGGCAAAATTATTAATTTGATAAAACATAAACTAATTTGATAAAAATAAACGTCAAAAAAATATTTTTAAATTTTTAAAAATTATTTCTATCCACTAAAGATAAAATTATGTAAAATTGATAAATTTTTTAGACATTTATTTATTATTTTTTTACGAAATTAATTTTTATTATGTGTTTGAATAATGATCATGTAATGGGTGATTGTTTTTATTTTCATTAAATTCGTTTCTATTTTTTTAAAAGTCAAATATGACGACAACTTTGATATCATTATTAAACCAATACATTAAATTAAAAAATCCAAAACTAAAAATATTTTATATATTAAATATATCGATTACAGATTAAAAACTAATAATCACTCATTACATGATCATCATCCAAATACATAATAAAAATTAATTTGGTAAAAAAAAATTTTAAATAAATGTTTATAAGATTTATTAATTTTACATAATTTTATTTTTGGTAAGTAGAAATAATTTTTAAAAATTCGAAAATATTTTTTTTAACATTTATTTTTGTCAAATTAATTTATATTTTATCAAATTGACGACTTTGCCTTTGAAATTGAATAACTGTATTTTGAATTATTCTTATTTGAAATAAAATTCAAAATTCATAATCAAATATGTTACTTTGATACTTAACTTTTCAATTGGTAGGCATTTGGGAAGAGGTGTATACAGGTCAGTACGGGCTGGTTGGTTTTGAGGAAAATTATAAACCAAACCACTTTTGATAGATTAAAAATTTTTCAATCCGCCACCAGCCCACCCATCCTCAAAACCAGCTACTTGGTTGAATATTTTGGAGGTTTGGGCAGGTTAGAAATAGAAAATGGAAAAGAACATCAATAAACATTCAACCTTAAATTTATTTATTTATTTTACTATTTTAAAGAAAACTTTTTATTATTTATTCTCAATCCCAACGCAAAACCCATAAATCAATTATTCAAAATTATATTTCACAAATTAATATACAAAGTAAATAAATTATTTTTAAAAAAAGCCATAAAAATGTGGGGCGTGTATTATCAGATTAGGAAAAAGATTGTATGTGGGCAAATGCTAGGTAATTATCAGTTTACATGTAGGCAAGTTGGATTGTTTGTAGATGTATTGACAAATCCTAACCTGCTGGCAAACTGACCTCTAATCCGCTCACCTTTTCAAGTCTCATAAGTTGGATTGTCGGTTTGTTTGTTTGTTTTGTTTTTGTTTTTGTGTGTGTGTGTGTGTGTGTGGTGGAATTTGCATTTTGAATAAAAACGTTTGGTTCAACAAAACAGGGAACAACACAAGATGATGCTGAATTGCTAGTGATGAATGCACATACAGCAACAAATTGGGGATTGAACAAAGTACCCGGTGAGGTTTGCAGGGGAGTTCCCACCACTGCTCACCATTCCCTTCAATGGTTCCACTTCCAGTCAATGTCATTTCATCGAGCCTGTAAAACACTAGCCATTGCTTGCTGCTGTCTGTTTTTGGCCAGCAATTCGGTCCATTAGGCGCCATTAGTACCCCATCCACCTTTCCACATCCAAAAATTTTAAGTCTTTTAAGCAAAGTTTCACATTAGCTTTCCATTAACATTATTTTTGAGCTTCCATTTGTTTTGGCAAAAAAACAGTTTTTCTCTGTTGGAAAAGGAAAATACTTTTCTGCCAAAACAAACAGAGAACAAAGAAGGGAATTTTTCTTGAATTCTTACTTGGAACACTAGTCCTCGCTTACAAGGACCAGAGAAGATTGTTGAAGTAATCATGAATGTGTAGTCTGAGGGAGCCAAAACAACACCAGATTCTACTGCACAAGCTGCTTGCCATGCTCTTCTGAATGCAGCAGTGTCGTCAGTGGACCCATCTCCGACAGCCCCGAAAGACGTCACGTCGAAAATACAGTTAGAGCTGGAACTGCCGGGAGGGTTACTCGGGTCAGAAGGAATAGGGGGAGGCAAAACAGGGGATGGAGGTGCAGGGTCTTGAGGAGGACTAGGAGGAGGATAACCAGAAGAGGATCCTTTGTTCTTCTGCTTCTTGTGAAAATGGGCTCTACATTCCACATTGATTGAATCTTGGGAGACCAGTGCCACAGCAATTATAATTATCAAATGCCAATGTGTTGTTGGCTTCATCTGAAGTGATGAATCCCCTAGTTTTCCCAACTGTTTCTCTGGAAAGTGCTAGAAAATTCCACTTTGAGAGGTGCCGAAATTAATGGAAGCAAGAACAGAAAGAAAAGATGAAGAAAGGAGGAGTTCACAGTTAGTTACCTCAAATAAAGTGGTTTGGATTGTGGCAAGGACTAGTTGAAGTGGAGAGGTTGTAATTTATACTTGAAAGTGCCTACAAAAATTGTTGTGGATGTGTCTCAAATTTGACTCTTATTACCCATTGCCGACCTACACAAACCAAGCTTATTCATTGGACAATGAGTCTGACCCGATATTTCTATTTGAGTCAATTTCGTGTTATTTAGGGGTTATTTAGCGGTCCTAAGGTTGAAAATGAGAACAGTATCATTATAATCTCTACCTTCATAGTAAAACTCTTTTATCTTAAATCTTTGTGTGCAAGTGTGTTTGTTTTGCTTTAGTGTTTCTCAACCTTGCCTTAGTCATGCCAAAATTAAATTTATTATTGACCAGGTTGACACATGTCGAGTTCTGGTTGATCCCAAAATCATTGTCCATAGGAATTCTCTCCAAATGAGCAAAATCGGCAACGGGTTTACTGTGGCAAATTTTGGCAGAGAGAGCCTTTTGTTCTGCAGTGGATATCTAAGGATCTCATATTTTCTGTTTTTCTATTCACTAGTTTGTTTCAATATTCTGTGGTCCAGAAATCTAATATTTGCTTTTCTTTAATCTCTCACACATATTTGATTGACAAGATTAGAGTATAGGATTGAGATTATTAATCCGTGAGCCCAATAATCCTATATTTATTTTGAAATTTTATTTCAGGATTATTAATCCAATAGATAATTAATCGAACAAATTTGAGTAATGGGATAGGGGTGAGATTATATATTCTGAGTTGGAAAATAAAATAAAAAGACTTTTTTTCCTTCATATGTCTTTTTATTCCATGCAAATCAAACAATGGACAAGAGGATAATTTATCTTACTAATCCAATTGGATAATGAATACCACACTAATTTGATGGGATTATTAATACCTTCACTATTAGTCTTGTGAATTAGACATGGCCTCACCTTGTAGTACTATATATATGTGTGAGTGTGTGTTTAACATGACATGAAGTTGGGAGGGATGCATGTCCAACAGTTTTGAGCTTGTGAGTTGCTTTGAAGATCCAGTCTAGTTGTTAGGAATATAACATCTAATTAGGATCTGTGAGATATGAATTGTCAATCAAACACAAAGAACAACACAAGATTTACGTAGTTCACCCTAAAAATAATGACAACGTTCATGGCTGCTGCCTTTCCATTATGATCAGAAAGGTTATACAAGGGATGTAGAAATTAGGGCAATTTGTCCCAAGTGTGAAAATGCCCTTACCAGAATCAAGTACTTATCAAGTCTTCCAGAAAAGTGTGCTAAGAGCCAATACCCATGATGCATGTTTCTATATATTCAAGCTTCAAAAGTATGAAAGTTTTTGTTCTTCTTCTTAATGTATAGTTGTTAACATTATTTTGGCGTCGTTTATTGCAGATTTCAACTTAGGTGCACAAACATACCGATCATGTGATTCCAATAATGCATATGAGAAAAAGATGATAGCAGGCAGTAGTAATAGCAATGCGGTGAATGGGGTTTGGTCTCTCTCTCTCTCTCTCTCTCTCTCTCTCTCTCTCTCTCGTGACTCTTGATTGTTGTTTAGTTCCTGGTGTTGTGTTGTGGCCATAGAAATATAGCAAGCAAAGACAACAGAATTAAACCATTTACCAATTCACAGGGGTGGGACCAGAAGAAACATGGTCCTCATATATGCACCATACAATATTACTAACTATGAAAAAAAAGAACCCATCCAAAGCTGCTTTCATTCCTCACATGACCCCTTTAACCTATTTTAAATATAATACAACAAATTTTAACTACTCCTAACTCTCTTTTGATATTGTGTCTAAATTCATGGTCGCTAATATTACTCATTAGTTGTTCATTTGGCTCACAATCAACGGCCAATACCGGACCTTTACAATGCTCAAGAATGTTTGATTGATTGATTCGGTTTTTTTAATCATCTAGTGCCCCATGACCCCGTAAAACTAATATATGTATGTGAGACTCAAATTTTTTTTTGAAGTTTGCTTGCCATTGCATGGGGTTATTAGAAGTGACTTTGGCTTTTATATAGAAGTTAGGTTTTAGTGAAGAGAATGTTACCATAACCAATCACGTATATGTTGAGTAATTAGTCAGTATTTTTGGAATACATTTATGTGGTGCTTCAATTAGATTGTAATTGATTTAAACAATATAATTCATCATTTTTGTGTTGGTACTTTAGAAAATAACAAGAGGTATCCATTGATAGATAATATAAAACATTGTTCTATATTCACCTAATAATTTTTCGTGGGCAGTTTAGACCTTTTTAATTTGAACTTTCCAATCTTCATCCCTGACGCAAGGAGTGATGTTTCATTCATTTAAATGCAAAGTTGCCTTCCAAACTCATGTTATTGTGGGAGAAATCAGATCTATCTGTTTATCTGTCTCAAAGTTCTTTTCATGACCAAGTTAAAGAGAGTAATTACATAATATAATAGAGGTACAATGTCGAAGAAAAATGACTTAGGACAAAGAGCAGTCTGAATGACACAAAATTCACTGTCTCATAGTTCTTTTCATGATCAAATATAGGGTTCGTTGGGGAAGTGGGTTGGCTTTTTAGGTTTTTGGCTATTTTAATTTGGGGTTAAAAAGTCTTGTTTGGAAAGAATTTTTTGATTTTTTGTAAGAGAAAGAACATAATGATTATGAATTGGATGTGATGTTTTGTCTTATTAGGTTAAAAAGTCTATTTTATCTTTTTGTAACTAAAATAGTCCCAAACCTCTTTCCAAACAAAGCCATAATCAACAATGACCACTAATAGTACTAATGCATTGAGAATGCTAAAAAAAAAAAAAAAAGGCATAGGCAGTGTGTGGGGTCCACTGCCACATCATTAGTGGTGCTATTAGAGATCACTTTTAATCTTCTCAATCATTTTTCAATTAAAAAATGTAAAATCATAAGATTCTCCTATGTTAAAGCCTTGTTTGTGTTAAACTATATAAGTACTTATACACTTAGGCCTCGTTTGGCAACAGGCCGGTTTAGTCAAAAAGTCAAAAAATTACTAAAAAAGTTAAAAAGCCAACAACTCATACAAAAAAGTCAAAGACTCTCTTTTCTCTCTATTTTTTATACATCTTTTCGTAAAAAGTCAAAAAGTCATCCCAAACATATTAATTTTTTTAACTCATATTTTAGCCAAATAGCCAAAAAGTTACTAAATTAGCCTGTTCCCAAACGAGGCCTTAGTCCTTATTTGGTAAATATTTTAGGACTAAAAAAATACAAAAAGAGAAAATAAGTTATATAAGTCAATAAGACAAAATGTCACATTCAAATTACAATCATTATAATTTTTCTTTCATAAAAGTCAAAAAAATCTAAAAACAAAAACCAAACGAGATTAAAAAAGTCATGCTAAAAAAATTCCAACAAAAAAAGTTAGCTATCGTAGCCAATGCCAAAGAAGCTTTATTTGGATTACATCAATCAACATTACTTTTTATTTTTACATATTTTTTATAAAAATTAAAAATACACTTATTTAAAATATTCTGAATCAATTTTAAAATTTTATACTATAATTAAAAAGATTAAGTATTTGAAGATGTACGGAGAGAGAGATTTGAGGTCTGATTGGAGGGGCCAATCTGAAAGGCACGTGTAACTAAATGATCCTCTGGCGCTGTTTTTGTTGTGGGCCAACCAAACCTACCTGACGAAATACAAAGCATGAATGAAGAAAGATTTGATACAAAGCTTACCAGAGTTCCAAAAATCAAGAATTCACATGCTAGTGTACTATTTGCTTTCAATTAATAATTTCAACATGTGTATGTATGTACGTATGTGCATTCTCTCTCTCTCTCTCTCTCTCTCTGACTGAGGTGGGAAAATGTAGATGTGACACGTGTCGGTCGAGTAATCACGGGTTGATGTTTTTTGTGTGTCACGGGTAAGAATGAAGAGAGGGAGGTTTACAAGATTCTCGAAGCATGTTGAAGCCAACAAAAAGGAGAGTCAAATGCGACAAAACCTTAAAACATACTTTGGTTAACTATCACCTACATTTTAGCGTTAATTGGTCACACAATTTTGTTGTCATAACCTCATTTTCAAAAAATTATTTTGTATTTGAGAAGTATTACGTGATTATATCTGTGATTAATCATAAATCACTATATATCTTGTTATTTTTGATCCTCAAAATAAAATTGTAATCCACTTCCCTAATTACAACACAACTAAAACATTATGTAACTGTGTCCTAAGATTATCAAATAACTTCTTCTCATTGTACAAAATATAATTATTATTTCATATCAATATAAAACTCACAAAAAGATGGGACCAACTTCTTATAAAAGAGTTGTATATATAATTTTATGATTGATTTTTGTATTAATAAACTTTTTCTTTATGTTTTTTGATTTTTGTATTAATAAATTTTTTTCTTTCTTTCTTTCAATCTATGGCAATTTATTTTTTTATTTTTATTTTTTCTTTTGACTAAGTTCAGAATTCAGAGATGTCCGTTGAACTTGTAGGGTGAGTGCAATGACTGCACAACTTGAGAAGAAAAGTAGCTATTTCAAAAGTTGTTCAAGCTTGCAGTAGATGCAATTATATATTTCATTTGGCAAGAGAGAAATGCAAGATAGTTAATTTAATTGATCTAGTAATATCATCTAGTTTTAGGAGATAGTGAAATTTGATCTAGTAACTGAATCATGTCAAGTTGTCATCGCTCTTTATATCAAATATTTGTGATCACGATATCAAATGTTAAAAAATAAAAAAGAAAAAAGTGAATTCCTTCCCAGTATAAATTGATCTTAGGTGAAATAGTAGAATTTGGTCAAACACACTATTCACTCTCTTTATTTTATTTTTTTTAAATTAAATTTTATTTTATTTTATTTTTCTTCTTCTAAGAAGGAACGTTGTCAAACTAATTTTATATACAAGAGATATATTCCTACTATAAATCTCTTATTCACAAAGCAATACTAAGAAGAGTCCAACCACTTGTGGAACTCCTTGCCTCACTCATTGGGCAACCAAATTGATGCACAACCACATACATACAACCAAATCTAATTCTAATGCCTAAACAAAGATAAGACAGGTACTTCATAAATAAACACATATATATAGTTCACATATCTCATTCTCATATATATATATATATATATTTATTGTGAGAATGTATGTGGAGTTTGCTATATGTTTGTACATAATCATCTTCTATTATTCCTTTCGAATAGGTTCAAATGCAACAAGTTAAGTAGTAGCTTTCTCTTTTGTTTTCTAGTGAAATATATATATATATATATATTGTTAGCAATTGGGCGTCCATGTGACATGGCCTTTGAACTTTTTGAATCAACCTCTTGAACCTTATCCATGTAAGTTTGAATTTAACCCAAACTTATTTGGATAACCATTCAGGATATCTATATCTATCATATCAATAGATATGGATAGACAGATAGATATTGATTATATATCAGATTATATGGTTAATCTAATATATTGAATCGACACGATATCGATATGTTATGGGGTTTTACCATAACCTTTTTTTCCCAGACTCTCCTCTCTCTCTGACTCTCTCCCAAAAACAACGATCAAAGCCATTTACACTGTGGTTTGTGTGAGTGATATTCACTATTGTAATATCACCCCATTTCTGGGTTGATTGACCAAATTAAGGAAGCACGTGATTTACCCACCAGGTTCTTCGCTAAAAGGTATGATCTAAACATTTAATCCGCTGCGTTTTAATGCCTTCTGATTTACATTGGTATCAGAGCCATGTATGAGTTTTTTCGTGCTTTCTTTTATCATGTGTATATTTATATATATATGTACATATCGATGCTCATGAATATTTATAAAAGAGAAAGAGATCCAAAATATTTTATTTTTTATGATCATTAATGTCATTTTTAAGATCATAAATGATTTTATTTTGAAAAATGGAGTCCGAAAGTATAAAAATAGGACCAGAAAACACGCTGAAGCTCACGCTGTCACGGCGCTGCCCACGCCAGCTGAAAGCCGCTTTAAGACCACGCACGCTGTCGCGTTGTCAGCGAGCCGAGCCGTTTCCCCAGTTGGCTTGGCTGTAAGGCTCTGTTTGTTTTTTTAAAATTCTGAATCGCGTTAAATGGCCATAATTTATTCGTTATAGCTTTGTTTTAAGCATGGTTGGTACCGTTAGACTCATAATTAAATTTTGTATCTTCTGTAAAATTTTGAAAATTTTACGAAAATAAAAAATATTTTTTTTGTGTTAATAATTCATTTTTTATGCTTTAAAATGATTCTGGTATTGCATAAATAATTTTCTGGGGTTGAAATTTTTATTGTGGACTTCTGAAATATTTTACTATTTACTGGTATAATTGTTTCAGTTTATCAGTGTCTGGATCTTTTATCTCTAATTTTATGTGTGTTTATTAGTTATTTAAAATTCTAGAAAATTTTAGAAATATCCCAGAAAATTACAGAATGATATACATTTTAATTATGGCATAATCTGAATATTGTTTCAGTTTATCAGTTTCTGAATTTTTATTTCTAATATTATTTGTGTTTATTAGTTATTTGAAATTCCGAAAAATACCGTAAAATTCGTAGTGATATAGTTTACGTTATGGCATAATTTGAATATTAATCTGACATATTGTTATTTATTTGCCTAGAGTTTATAATATGTTGTAATTAGAATAGCATGATTAATTGTTTTTTATTTTAATTCCTTTATTTAATGTAACATAGCATGTATTGATTGTGAATCTACATTATGGTGTTATTGTATGGAATTAGAATATTTTATCATGTTTTTAGTTATGCCATAGTCAGTGGGAGGTTATTCGGTTGAGAGAAATCTTTGTAGATTAACTCCCGAAAACCAATATTTTGCGCATAAATTAAATTAAATTTTGGATAATTGTCACCTGTGGCGCAAGAGATGATTACGAGCTTAGCGGATTTTCGATCTTGCGACTTGTGTAATATTGTCACTACTTAATTTAGATTTTTGCGGCAAAATTATATTATGCTAATCAAATTAATCCCAATGCGAATTTCTCACTAAATTGATTTAGCTTATGGAAGTTAATTTGGTTGACCTAGACTTAGTAGAGATGTTCAAATGTGAACAATGTAATCCCATTCTTTAGATGAGCAAAAGTCTTGGAGACTTTAGGTCAAACTTTAATTGAGCCAAAGTAAGGAAACATGAATCAAAGTCGCCGTGGCTTTGTTGCCTTATTTGGCACAATAAAAACTAATGTGTGCGCTATGGTTAGCGGCATGCTATGTAGTTTTGGTTGGCGCATTTTGGAATTATAAAATTATTAAGCCCTCAATAGATCTGTATATGATCTTGACTATTGAGCTGCGCAGATTAACTTTGTAATTTGACTTTTAATAATGTTGCATCATTGGATGAAGTAACATTCAGGAGTCACGTCATCCAAGAAATGCGAGCTTAAATAAATTAGTCATTAAGTGTAAGACGAGTAGCCAGTATGAGCAGTGTTTTGCTCTCTACCTAATTACTGTGAGTGGATGGAGCAAAATTTCATGCATTATAATAGTGTGCGTTGAAATATCACGCTTAGTGAAAAGATTAGCGCTTAGAAGCTGCAAAATCTATTAACACTAAGTGAAAAGATTAGCGCTTAGTGGCAGCAAAATCTATTAGCATTGCCAACTTGTCTAAGTCTGGACACTTCTCGCTTTCCATAATTGAGTGTGAAGTATGATGAGGTGCTTATTTGTATTATTCCTTTACTAGGCTAACGTTTTTGTTTTGAATAATGTTTACCACTAAGCGCAAACGTTGCAGCATAGTAATGAAAAGGTTAAGGCCGACAAGGTTGTTATGACTCTAAGAATTTGACGCATGGCTCATGAGAGCATTGTGTTGAATTAGACTCTTTAGCCTAATTCGCTTAAGTTACTTGAGAGTCATAGTTGATAGCTTATTCTCTCCTTCTTGTAGATAGTAGAATTAATTGCAAGTAACTATGAAGCGAGAAATAGATATGGCAAGAGGAGTATCGTCATCTTTCAACTAGATGCATTAAAGTGTATGGAGAATAAAATTGACTTGAAGGTGTGAATTAGCACTTACTAGTTAAATTTGCGACTTAGGCGCACTTGATATCTCCATGACATCCTTTTATGATCTAGTGAATATGAATTAGTCTGAGTCATTACTTAGTTGGGCCTAAACCTTTTAAACTTATCTTCGAGAACTCACACATTAAGATGATTGGAATTAGTTTATGACATTGGTCATGAATCGGTGGCTTATTATACTTAATCACATTAATGAGATGATGACACGATGGTTTGAGTAGGCCTTCTGCCCACTCGCTTGTGACATCTGCTCTCATATAAATGTGTAACTTTGTTCGCAATGGGTGCGCATAAGTAAGTAGGAAAGCCAGAGAAGGTCATTTGTATTGGCATTTAGTCCACTATGTTTTTGTGACTAGATATGTGTAAGGGTATGATAGCTAAGCCTCAATCTCGACACATTTATAGATTATGATACGATCTGAGTCACGACTATTTGTTCTCCCATAAGTCAGAAGTTTTGAGATGATTTTTGACATTGCACCTATAAGGTCGAGATCAATTAGATAAGAGCTTTTGTGCTTTTAGTTTTGACCAAGGTGGCGAGTATCTATTTGAGTTATTTTAGAAAACTCTGTGAAGAGAAATAGGGTGCTTAGAAAATTGATTATTCCTAATACTCAACAACACAATGGTGTAGTAGAGATAAGGAATTAAATATTGTTAATGTTAGGTGGATAATAGCACAAAATGTTTCCTAATTGGGAATTGCACTAGTTTGTTGCCTATATCCCTAACTAAGTGCCCTCCATATCAGATTTTACACTCCATTTGAGTAATGGGTTAGCAGAGAGCCATCTATGGGCGATCTCAGAATCAAGTATGACTTATCTTTATTTTACATCTCATAAGATTACGAAGTTAAGACCTAGGGTTCTATAGCGCATTATTGTATGCTGTCTTGTAAACACATAGGGTTGTGTGGCGCATTATTGTATGCGGTCATGTAAACCCTCCGGGTCATGTGCATATAGGTAAGCAGCTTTGTGGTAGTGTAACTAAGTCATATAAAGTTTTCTTAGTAAAGGTGACGTGTATAGAGTTTTGGAACTCTATAAGATAGAGAATTCTAAGCATAGCGCTTTTATGTAGCCTAGTTGAGAATGG
Organism: Camellia lanceoleosa; assembly: GCA_025200525.1. Lineage (NCBI taxonomy): Eukaryota > Viridiplantae > Streptophyta > Magnoliopsida > Ericales > Theaceae > Camellia > Camellia lanceoleosa. Next base: position 194,084,945 of record CM045762.1, on the reverse strand, counting down.
AAAAAAATTTCCAATATCCTAGGGACAGTGGGAGCGATGTGCCTACTAATGGATTACTCCATTAGAGAAAAATACTCTACATTCTTAGTTGCGTGATAGCGAATGTGAAAATTTTTCACGTCATCATTGGGTGATTGAGAAGGAAACATTCATGATTGCTCCACAAGATGATAAAGAGCCTAGGATAATGCCCAAGGCTTTAGTCTCCTGTTTTTAAAAAGTGGATTAATGTTGCGCAATTTAAGACAAAGTCTTTGAAGATTAACCATTTCTATAATTTGGTTGACTTTCCATTATGACGCGAAATTGTTCTAAAGTTATGCGTAATTTGGATAATCATTGTTGAGGCATAAGGCTCGCTAGATACCGAAAAGTCACACTATTGAGGAAAGTGTAGACCATGAGAAGACTTCCTCTTGGGGAGTGACGTTATTGTGACTTAGGCTATGATTGACATAAGTTCGGAACATTGATTTGTGGACATTGTGACCCAACTTTCTCGTTAGAGAATTGGATAAGTAGATCCATAGGGATTTACCTTTTGCTTTTATGGTGAAAAGTTAGGAGCACAAAAAGGTTGCTAGTTCCAATAAATCTTTTACAGCCTAAAACAGTTATCCAAATAGTGGTTCTTAGATTTCATCAAGCCATGATAGGCCGACGATGATTGATGAAGACCACTGAGGTATGATCAATAGTCCAAAAGAAGTTTTTCCTTACTTAGTCATTATGAGCCAGGAATTTATAAGGTTGTCGGCATCTAGGGTGGGCAGTCCTCTATTTTGGATATGATGGACATGGGTGATGTAATTTATATGCTCGGATGTACGATCCTTAGGGACTGTTTTGAAAAAATTCTCGGTTTGTCTTCGATGACTTACATAAGGAATATCCTAGAAGGATTCTAGATGCAAAATTGCAAACCCATTGACTTATCTATCGGTAAAAGCCAGAGCCTTAGCTATTGAGTGTATCCTCGGATTGTCTTTGCGAGAAACAGATGACCTATATTCCTTGATCTTTTCTTTGTCGTGGGAGCCTAAAGTACGCTATGTGAGCGTATTTGGCATGATAAGTGTTATCTTTGGTAAATGGTCAACTGAGTTGTTTAGACATTGACCTTGCTCATTAGACTATGGATAAAATACTTTACTAGTAGTATATTAATTTGCTCATTGTAAGATTCAATGCGCTAGTTGGGCGCATCAAGAATGAACGCAAATTGGTCATCAAAATATCTTTAGAGAGGTTATTGCGCAAGAGGTAGTGATCTTGAATCACTTCATGTGAGGCGCACATGGTAGATTCCGTTGTATATACTTATCGCAAGAGGTGCTGATAAGGCTTATGTTTGGAATCTAGAATTGCGCAAACTGTGGTCATTTTTTTTTAAATCGATCACTTATTTTGAGATGATGGGATTTTGACACTATTATGGTTTGTATCATAATGATTAGCAGATGATGATGTCAGCAGGTAAGATTGGCTCACTCACACGAGCAATCGCCCTTGGCGCTTGGGAGCGAGCAAGGATAAGACTAGTGGTTTATTTTTATTTGGAGCCAAGAGAGACTTAAAATTATCCACTATGTATGTCGCCTTGGTTACAACCAAGATGAGGTCGTTAAGGACCAAACATGGATGTTAGTACCCACTTTCCATGTTGTGCTGTTATGATTAGCTAGACGCGAGATCTCATTTGGCGCTGGAAGGCGAAATAGAGAATTCGGGTTAGGCGCTGAAAGCGACTAGACTAATATCTCACGATGTATCGAGGATGACGTCACTTTTTGGAAGAGTTACTCCACCGTAACATGTATTCATACTATATGTGCTTAATCGAGTAATGAGGTGAGAGAATGGATCCCTGTTTCCTCACCGTGTGAGTCTTACATGTTATTATTGATATGACTTTCATTTATGTACCCTTTTGTGACTTTTGACTATGTCATAAGGTAAGGGGTTGATGCTCTACTACTTTGGTATGTTGCTTGCGGTCATGTATGATTCGGCCTTAAGGGACATCACTGGGAAAGCGGTCAATCCTAAACTAAATGGCATGAGAGCAAAGGGAAGATCATCTAGTATTACACCACTGTTGTTTATTCACTGCCGACAACTCACATCGCTCTGTATGAGAGGCGGATTGAGTGTGAATATATTGCAAGAATTGAGAGGGTCAAACATGCTCTTTTGAGGAATTAGAGATGTTTTTTTTGGACCGGTGTAATTAGATGGGTTTGGGGTATATGAGGCACTATTTTTGTTCCTTTTGGGTTGATGTCTCTATGCTGGCTCATTTTGAGTTTCTAGTATAGAGCTCCCACATGCAGGTGTTCTCAGCAGTCGCACGGTGCATTGGCTAGTATGAGATTGTTCATTTTTGGGGAGATTGAGATAGAGATGTGGCAATGTCATGCCAACTCATGTGCGAGTGGGAGATGTTAGAAATTGGGCGTCCATGTAGCATGGCCCTTTGAGCTTTTTGAACCTAAACCTCTTGAACCTTATCCATGTAAGTTTGAATTTAATCCAAACTTATTTGGATAACCATTCAGGATATCTATATCTATCATATCAATAGATATGGATAGACAGATAGATATTGGTTATATATATCAGATTATATGGTTAATCTAATATATTGAATCAGATACGTATATCAGATACGTTATGGGGTTTTTACCCATAACCTTTTTTCCCAGACTCTCTCTCTCTCGACTCTCTCTAAAAAACAACGATCAAAGCCATTTGTACTGTGGTTTGTGTGGGTGATATTCACTATTGTAATATCACCCAATTGCTGGGTTGATTGACCAGATTCAAGAAGCACGTGATTTACCCATGAGGTTCTTCGCTAAAAGGTATGATCTAAACATTTAATCATTGCTTTTAATGCCTTCTGATTTACATATATATATATATATAACTCAATTATCTTATTAGTTAATTTTTATCTATTGTGATAAGTAATGCTAGAGACCCACATTTAAGACCTCTAAATACGTCCACAATAATGTGGCAAGGAAGTAGAACCTACATAATTAAATATATGACAAATCAAAAGTTGACATATCATTTTACATCATTGTTGGTGAAATTATGAAGATTTTATTAGGGTCTCAAACATTTTTTGCATATATCTAAGAGATATTTCGGTGTGCACCCTTAAAATATGTCATATTATGTGCATCTTATCATAACATAAGTAATATAATTATAACACTGTAACACTTTCTCTAAATTGAAATAAAATATTTTTTAGGGGCATTTACACGCAAGTTTTAATTTATAAATTTATATTCCATCAAGTCATAATTAAGATTTTTAAGACCTTTAAGTCTCATTAAATTTTTAATAGTTGAAATTGCTTTTCAAACAATAATTGGTCATCATTTATGATTATCTATAAAAAAATATTTTGATTTTCAAAACTTTAAAATATCAACTTTCAAATTGAAAAAATTTTAAAAAAATTATGTGCAAAAAAAAAAAAAACTAATGTTTTTTGAAAAAATTAATTTTTTTTTTAATGTAAAACTGAAAATTTCGTGTATATAAAGGAGCATGATGATGGAATATTGACAAGTAAAACTAAAAATAAAATTAAAAAAAACCTTTAAAAATGAAAAATCTGATAATATTCTCAGTTTTAAAAGTGAAAAAAATTGATAATATTCTATATTTTATTGGATAGTTAAATCAAACCAATAAATTGAAGGGTAAAAACGTTTAATCTCTCATATTCTATTTTTTTTAATTAATTTTGAAATAATTATCTGGAACATTACTATGCAAAATTGAGAATGTTTTTAATTTTAAAATTTGAAAAAAAACTGATAATATTATCAATTTTACTAAATATAACTTATTGGTTCAAAAAATCTTAAATAGAGCTTAAATTACCATAACATTTATAAATACAATTTTTAAATAATAATTATATTTTTTATATATTAGAGATTAAATTGATATAATTTAGACTTTTTTTTTTTTTTTTTTTGGATAAGTAAGTCATATTATAACCAAAAAAGAAAGATGTACAATGAAGTTCAATACATAGCTTTTGATGGAAGCACAAAAATAAACAAAATAAACAAAATAAACTACTCCATCAAAAGACAAACTGAGCTTATAGAAAACAAGCACAACATTCCCAACAAAACAAGGATTTAGAATTTTCTTCTAGCATTCTTCAAGTCATGAAGTTTCGCTTTAAGTTTTCTTCTGTTATCCTCTTCTGAAGTCTTCCCATAACTAGGATCACTTGGAGATGGACTCCCTCTATTTCTCAACTCTTGACTTGAATCTCCATTTCCTAACTCGTCCATATCACACGATTCAAGGACAGCAAAGGCATTAGATGATGAGGGATGAAGATGCGCTCTCTCTCTTTGTTGATCAATGGCGTTGAACCTTGCCCACCATCTCTCCCCTTTTTCTTCACCACTTCCCATTTAGTAGGAATTTGTGTTTTAGTGTCTTTGACTCTCCACTCATGTTTGAAGGAGGGAGGGTTCAAAGACTTTGGCTTTTGAGGACACAAATTAGTGGTATGGCCGAAAGTCTTACAACCATCACACCTTTGGGGCTTCCATGGTACTTCAACTTGAATCTCATATGAATCACCATAACCAAGATTTATTTTGAAAGACTTAGGGATATAATTTAGACATTAATATAATAGTCATATTTAGGAACCTCACAACTAGCGCCATGTGTGGCCTTAACATTCATCGTGAAATTTATAATATTACCATGTTTTTGTTCGCTTCTTATTGTGCCAATCAATTTGATTGGATGTGGAGTCCACCACAAGACTTGGGTCATGGGTTCCATCGCAGTGTGGACTTGTAATTTGTGTGACAAAGGCACTTTTGTTATGAATCCAAGCAGGAGAGAGAGAGAAAAAAAAAAAATCAACCGTTGAAACAAATATGGGTAAATTACATTTACCTTCCCCGAGGTTCGACAAATACAGGGACCTCCTTGTGGTTTGAATAATTACAAGAACCTCCCTACTTTATTCGACAATGTCAAGATTCCCCCAAACCGTGACTGCCGTTAAAAGATCTAACAGAGAGTGCTGATGTCACTCATTATAAATTATGAAATGTCAAAAATACCCTCATTACCTTCTAATTCATCCAAGTTATACAGCTTCACTGCCTTCTAATTTACTCTACTCCTCTCAAAGACCATTGCAGCAATCCATTCACCATTGCAGCCTTCCACAAAATCAAAAATATACATAGAGGTATATATATGTAAGAACTCACCCCCTTTCTTTCTTTTCTTTTTTTTGTGAGATTAAAATATATATGTAATCCATTACATAAATGATATATATATATATGAGATTATATGTAAGGTATATATATGAGATTAAAATATACATAAACGCTGAGGTATATATATATGTAAGAACCCACCATTGCAGCAACCCATTCAATTCTCTGTTTTTCTTTTTTTTAATTCAATCAAACATATATATATATATTACATAAATGACCAAACCCACCACACAAATCTGTATGAGATATATATTGATTCAATTCTCTATTTTATGTATGATATATATATATATATTGATTCAATGCTCTGTTTTTTTTTTTTATTCAATCAAACATATATATATATATATATACACACATATATATATAAGATAATATATATGTATATATATATATATGTTTGATTGTATCCAAGCATTGAATCAATATGTACTGGTCATTTGTGTAAAAAAACAGAGCATTGAATCAATATGTACTGGACTTTCTCTGAATCTTCTCTCCATCGGATCCGATGAAGGTTTCGAAACCTTCTATATGACCTGACTTGAATTCACCTTCGAAGGTAGCTCTAGAAGGCCAAGAAAACTTTCCTTTTCCCGAAGCTTTCCTTCTCTTCCACTCTCCTTCGTACATACACCCGTCGGTCCATAAATACTTTCCCGATCCATAAGGCACGTTTACGGCGAGATCTCTGTTCGCCAGAAGTTTCTCCGCAGCGGATGTGGTGGTGGTGGGTGTGACTCGATGAGTGGCGGATTGAGATCGGATGCGGCTAACGATGGGGAGCGATGAAGGCGGAAGAATAACCACCACTGCTTTGGTGGTCTCGATTTCTCTGTTCGTAACTTCGTCCTCGGATTTCTTCTTCTTGGGGTTGTTGTTCTCTTCATAGAATGATGATAGAACTGGTTCACATTTTTGGGTACTGGATTTTCTGTGAATCTTCTACGCTCTCCGGAAATTACATCACCCATTTTACGACTTCAATCAATTGGGTTGTTATCACTCGCAGATCCATCATCTTCTGCCCCTATGATCGGCTTATGATTGGAAGTTGCACGCTTGGATTGTTGTTGTTGTTGTAGTTATAGTCAACATTTTTGTGTTTGGTCACATTAGAGGGAGGTTTGTAGTGGTGGTGCTATAGAAACTGCCCCAAATTTGGGGGTTTGTCTGCTCAATTTGCTTTTCTTGAGTAGAGATGGCAATGGGGACCCGACGGGCGAGGACCGACCCAATTTCTCGAATCGAGTGGTGATTCTGAAAAAATATCCCGTGGGACGGACGGTATTTAAAATTTCATCCTCGATGATATACTGGTAGGGACGGTGACACTGATTCATCCCGACCCGCCTTGCCAAATTTCGATTTATATATATATATATATATTATATATGTTTCAGCTTTGAAAGCTGTGTTGTTGTTATATATTATATTATATTTATATATTATATTACATATGTTTCAACTTCCAAAGCATATATATTATATTATATTTATATATTATATTACATATGTTTCAACTTCCAAAGCTCATTGTTGAATAGCTCACGCATACGCACGCAGCGATAGCACTCTCTTCTTCTCTCACTCTCTCTTTTCTTCTCTTCACACAGACTTAATCACGCCACGCAGAGCCTCCTCCAACTTCAAGCCACCACCGCCTCCTCCTCCTCCTCCAAGCCACCGCCGCTTCCTCCTCCGTCGCCACTACAGATCGATGGAGTCAAGACATCGTCGATCTCCACCCGCCCTCATCCACCGATTTCCTTCGCCGATCTCCACCGCCACCCTTCTCCGTTGATATCCTCCTCCGCGCCATCACGATCGTAAGATCGATGATTTGTAAATTTTTTTGATCCGATGATTTGTAATTTTTTGATCTGTTGATCATCTGTAATTTTTTTTGATCCGTTGTTTTTTGTTGATCTATGTTGATGATGTTGAATGTTGAAATAGATCGATTTTTTTTTATGATCTGTTATTCTTTTTTGTTGATCTATGATCTGTTGAAACAGAGTTGGATCGGGGACTTTTCGGAGAAACCCGATTGAGACGAGGATGGGGATGTGAGTTCCGTCGGGGATCGAGGCCGGGGATGGGGATGTTTTGGCCATCGGGGATCGGGGACGGGGAGGGTGGTCCCCGGCCCCGCCCCGCCCCGTTGCCATTCCTATTCTTGAGTACGATCGCCTCCCTCTGTCTCTTTTTTCTTGAACAATTCGATTTGTATTGTGAATGTATTGATTAGGGATTTTGTGAACAAAGGGCTTTTTGGTCTTTTTGCAAGCAAAAACAAGGGTCACATGGTCATTTTCTATTGGATACTAACGTCGTTTGTACAAAATAGAAGGAATGGGGGAATCTTGACATTGTCAGGTAAAGTAAGGGGTGTTACTGTAATTATTCAAACCACAGGGGAGGTTCCTGTATTTGTCAGAAACCTCAGGGGAGGTAAATGTAATTTACCCAACAAATATTAATGAGGAATAAAAAATGTAATTTAATATACGAAACTCTCATTAATGCAGAGTTTGAGAAGTGGTAGATTTACAGTCTTAGTCACAATTTTGAAGATGTTTTATGACTCGAATCTGCATAATTAGAAATGTTAACATTTAATTTTGATTGATAAAAATAAAAAGTTATAGACAAATTATAGGAATTCTTTATAGGTGTGATTAAAAGAGTCCCTACCAACTAGGGAGTTAGACGGGGGATATAAACGAATTTGACAAAATAAAAAAACTGCAAATGCTCTTTCAAGATAGACTTGAACTAAATTTTGACTCTAGTTCCATTAGCATCCTAACAGGTAAAAGTTGAGAGGAGTGGTAGATAAGAATTGTGTCGTCTCTATTATTAGCAAGAAATAATATTATAATTTGCTTAACAAACTCAAATGAAAGTGAACTCACCTGTTAGGCTACACACTACTTTTTTGGTAATTAATATTTCAAGTACTTTGAAAAAAATCACTAAAACAATCCATTTTTTAGGAAACATAAAAAAAATGCTTATAATTTTTTTTTTGAGAAAAAATTTAAAAAATTGGTATTTGAATTTTTTTTTTCTAAAAATATGTAGTATATAAAAAATACCAAGAAGAGCAGCCCACTATGAGTCTTGACGAATTTGTAGTGTTGTAGACATTGGACCACGGGCCCAACCACTGTCCAGTCCAGGCCTCAAGTGCTTCCCGGCCCTGGGTAGAGAATCTGGGGCATTGATTAAAAAATGATGTCCACCATCCCTCGCGGTGGTCCCTAGCGACTCTACGAAATTATTTTGAATAATCTAAATAAATATTTTTTTAATTATTTATAAAAAAACGTATGTAAAAAAAATAAAGAAATAATATAATTAAAAAATAAATAAATAAAAAAAATATATTTATATAATGTACCCTAAATAGTGCCTAAAAGCATCCCCATTGATCTCTTATCTTCGTGTTTTAGCTATTTAGGGGGTTTTTTTCTCATAAAACCAACTCCATCAATTCCCTTAAATTAGCTCCTATTATAAGTTGAGTTACAATTGCTCCCTAAATGTAGGGAGCTATTGGTCTTAAAAGTAAAAATCTCTTTATTCAACCATCATCGTGGATCTCAAGCACCTCCATTTCAAAAACATAAAATAATTTAAAATTAATATTTTATTAGAATAGAGAAAGAATATAAAATTTGCTGAGGAAAAATAGATGAAAAAATAATTATTAAAATAGAAAATGAATTTTTTAATAATATTTTAGAATAAAATTTTAAGAAATCTACTGAGGATGCTCTAAGTCCCAATCGTGAGAGAAGTCATTGGTTGGTCTTGGACAGCACCACATGACACTTTACATGTAATATGATTGGTGGAAGAAGTGAGATTCATAATTTTATATTAGGTGATTAAAGAACATAATGGGGCATAATACTTTGTGATTAGTAAGGAGTATCGTCACGTGGCATTTTAAGACCAACTAATAATTTTTGAGTAATGTTGGTATATCAATTTTTCTGATAGAAGAATTGACCAAATATCTCACATGAGTGTCCTATGTCATGTAAAACATTTGATCATTTATAGTAGAAAATTTGAAATCTATAATATTTTCGTAATTTTTTCAACATTGAATACTTTATTTAAGACACGTGGACGATCACGATTTTTCACTAAATTTTTTTCCCGCGCATAGACAATAGTGCGTCCCTAGAACTCTGTAGGCTTTCTAACAAAGAAAAGCGAAAAACAGAGACAGGTCTATTATTCTCTCTCAAAAGCTTTTCAAAACATTCGGAAAACAGGTAAGTTTTGCTTAATCTTTTCTATTTTGAGCATCGACTTGTCTTTTTCTCTTCAGTACTGCCACCATTCTGATTAGGATTGTTAGAAATTGGGTGCCCATGTGGCATGGCCCTTTGAGCTTTTTGAGACTGAACCTCTAAGTTTGAATTTTAATTCAAATTTATTTGGATAACCATTCAAGATATATATATGTCTATCATATAATTGATATGATAAGATAGATATTGATATCGATATTGAATATAATGATATCGATACGTTATGGGGTTTTACCCATAACCTTTTTCCCAGACTCTCCTCTCTCGACTCTCCAAAAACAACGATCAAGCTTATTTGACTGTGGTTTGTGTGGGTGATATTCACTATTGTAATATCACCCCATTCTCGGGTTGATTGATCGATTCGTGAAGACGTGATTTACCCACGAGGTTCTATCGCTAAAGGTATGATCTAAATACTTTTCATCCAATGCGTATTCTTCGCTTTTTGATTTACATTGGTATCGAGCCATGTATGGGTTTTTCGTGCTTTCTTTTATCATGTGTATATTTATATATATATATATATATCGACATACTCATGAATATTTATAAAGAGAAAGAGATCCAAAATATTTTATTTTTTATGATTATTAATGTAATTTTAAGACCATAAATGATTTTATTTTGGAAAATGGAGTGGAAGTATAAAAATCGAATGTAAACCTCGAAGGCGTCACGCCACCGACGCCGCGGACCGCCGCAAGACGCTGCTTCATCGACCGCATCGGCTTCCACGTGCGGCCGCTTCTCGACGCCATCACGCATGAAGTCACCAGGCTCGCCCATCGCCATGAGCTGCCGGGCGCCACGACGCTGGCCACGTGCCGAGCCTCGTCGAGCCGTCGAGCCGCGAGCCGAGCCGCTTTCACCGGCTTGGTCAGAAGGCTCTGTTTGTTTTTTTTTTTAATTCTGAATCGCGTTAAATAGCCATAATTTATTCGTTATAGCTTTGTTTTAAGCATGGTTGGTACCGTTAGACTTAGAATTAAATTTTGTATCTTCTGTAAAATTTTAAAAATTTTACGAAAATAAAAAATATTTTTTATGTGTTAATAATTTATTTTTTATGCTTTAAAATGATTCTGGTATTGCATAAATAATTTTCTGGGATTGAAATTTTTATTGTGGACTTCTGAAATATTTTACTATTTACTGGTATAATTGTTTCAGTTTATCGGTCGGATTTTTATTTCTAATTTTATGTGTGTTTATTAGTTATTTAAAATTTGTAAAATTTGTAAATATTCCGTAAAAATTTCGTAATGATATACATTTTAATTATGGCATAATCTGAATATTGTTTCAGTTTATCAATTTTTGAATTTTTATTTCTAATTTTATGTGTGTTTATTAGTTATTTGAAATTCGAAAAATACCGTAAAAATACCGTAAAAATTCGAAGTGATATACTTTCTGTTATGGCATAATTTGAATATTAAATACAAAGATGTTGTTGTTTTTGCCTAGAATTTCTAAATTGTTGTAATAAGAATAACATGATTAATTGTTTTTATTTTAATTCCGTTATTAAATATAACATAGCATGTATTGATTGTGAATCTACATTATGATGTTGTATGGAATTAGAATTTTTATCATGCTTTTAAACATGCCATAATCAAGGGAGGTTATTCGGTTTAGAGAAATCTTTGTAGATTAACTCGAAAACCAATATTTTATGCATAAATTAAATTAAATTTTGGATAATTGTCACCGTGGCGCAAGAGATGATTACGAGCTTAGCGGATTTTCGATCTTGCGACTTGTGTAATATTGTCACTATTTAATTTAGGTTTTTGCAAAATTATATTATGCTAATCAAATTAATCCCAATGCGAATTTCTCTCTAAATTGACTTAACTTATGGAAGTTAATTTGGTTGACCTAGACTTAGTAGATATGTTCAAATGTGAACAATGTAATCCCATTCTTTAGATGTGCAAAAGTCTTTGTGTCTTTAGGTCAAACTTTAATTGAGCCAAAGTAAGAAAAATGACTAAAAGTCGCCGTGATTTTGTTGCCTTATTTGGCACAATAAAACTAATGTGTGCGCTTATGGTTAGCGGCATGCTACGTAGTTTTGGTTGGCGAATTTTGGAGTTATAAAATTATTAAGCCTTCAATAGATCTCAGATATGATCTTGACTATTGAGTCATGGATTGACTTTGTAATTTGACTTTTAATAATGTTGCATCATTGGATGAAGTAATATTCAAGAGTCACGTCATTCAAGAAATGCGAGCTTAAATAAATTAGTCATTAAAGTGTAAGACGAGTAGCCAGTATGAGCAGTGTTTTGCTCTCTACCCAATTACTGGGAGTGGATGGAGCAAAATTTCATGCACTATTATAGTGTGCATTGAAATATCACATGAAGTTAAAAGATTAGCGCTTAGAAGCTGCAAAATCTATTAACACTAAGTGAAAAGATTAGCGCTTAGAAGCTGCAAAATTTTTAATACTAAGTGAAAAGATTTGCGCTTAGAAGCTGCAAAATCTATTAACACTAAGTGAAAGATTAGCGCTTAGAAACTGCAAAATCTATTAACACTAAGTGAAAAGATTAGCGCTTAGTGGCTGCAAAATCTATGAGCATTGCCAACTTGTCTAAGTCAGACACTTCATCGCTTTCCACACTTAGGTGTGAGACATGAGAGGGGCTTCTTTGTATGATTCCTTAGCTAGGCTAACGCTTTTTGAATAACATTTACCACTAAGCATAACGCTAAAGATAGTAATGAAATGGTCAAGGCCGACAAGGTTGTTATGACTCTAAGAATTTGACGCATCGCTTGTGAGAGCATTGTGTTGAATTAGACTCTTTAGCCTAATTCCCGCTTAAGTTACTTCAAGAGCTATCAAAGATTGATAGTTTATTCTCTCCTTCTTGTGGATAGTAGAATTAATTGCAAGTAACTATGAAGCGAGAAATAGATATGGCAAGAGGAGTATCGTCATCTTTCAACTAGATGCATTAAAGTGTATGGAGAATAAAATTGACTTGAAGGTGCAGGGGATTAGCACTTACTAGTTAAATTTGCGACTTAGGCGCACTTGATATCTCCATGACATCCTTTTATGATCTAGTGAATATGAATTAGTCCTGAGTCATTACCTAGTTGGGCCTAAACCTTTTAAACTTATCTTCGAGAACTCACACATTAAGATGATTGGAATTAGTTTATGACATTGGTCACGAACCAAGTGGCTTATTATACTTAATCACATTAATGAGATGATGACACGATGGTTTGAGTAGGCCTTCTCGGGCCCACTCGCCAGACATCCTCGCCTCATATAAATGTGTAACTTTGTTCGCAATGGGTGCGACAAGTAAGTAGGAAAGCCGTAGAGAAGGTCATTTGTATTACGCATTTAGTCCACTATGTTTTTTTTTGTGACTAGATATGTGTAAGGGTATGATAGCTAAGCCTCAATCTCGATACATGTATAGATTACGACACGATCTGAAGTCAAGACTATTTGATCTCTCATAAGTCAAAAGTTGTGAGATGATTTTTGACATTGCACATATGAGGTTGAGATCAATCGGAAAATAGCTTTCGAGCTTTTAGTTTTGACCAAGGTGGCGAGTATCTATTTGAGTTATTTTAGAAAACTCGTGAAGAGAAATGGATGCTTAGAAAATTGATTATTCCTAGTACTCAACAACATAATGGTGTAGTAGAGATAAGGAATTAAATATTGTTAATGTTAGGTGGATAATGGGCAAATGTTTCCCAATTGGGAATTGCACTAGTTTATTGCCTATATCCCTAACTCAGTGCCCTCCATATCAGTTTTACACTCCATTTTGAGTAATGGGTTAGCAGAGAGCCATCTATGGGCTTATCTCAGAATCAAGACTTATCTTTATTTTACTTCTCATAAGATTGCGAAGTTAAGACCTAGGGTTCTATAGCGCATTATTGTATGCTGTCATGTAAACCCTCCAGGTCATATGCATATAGGTAAGCAGCTTTGTGGTAGTGTAACTAAGTCACATAAAGTTTTCTTAGTAAAGGTGACGTGAATAGAGTTTTGGAACTCTATAAGATAGAGAATTCTAAGCATAGCGCTTTATGTAGCCTAGTTGAGAATGAAAAGAAATTTCCAATATCTTAGGGACAGTGGGAGCGATATGTGCCTACTAATGGATTACTCCATTAGAGAAGAATACTCTACATTCATAGTTGCGTGGTAGCAAATGTGAAAATTTTCCACGTCATCACTGGGTGATTGAGAAGGAAATATTCATGATTGCTTCAAGAAGATGATAAAGAGCCTAGGATAATGCCAAAGGCTCTAGTCCCCTGTTTTTAGAAAGTGGATTAATGTTGCGCGGTTTAAGACAAAGTCTTTGAGGATTAACCATTTCTATAATTTGATTGACTTCCCATTATGACGTGAAACTATTCTAAAGTTATGCGTAATTTGGATAGTCATTGTTGAGGCATAAGGCTTGCTAGATACCGAAAAGTCGCACCATTGAGGAAAGTGTAGACCATGAGAAGACTTCCTCCTGGGAAGTGAGGTTTTTTTAACTTCCTTCTAGGGAGTGAGGTTATTTTGACTTAGGCTATGATTGACATAAGTTCGGAACATTAATTTGTGGATATTGTGACCCAACTTCTCGTTGGAGAATTGGATAAGTAGATCCGTAGGGATTTACCTTATGTTTTTATGGTGAAAAGTTAGGAGCGCAAAAAGGTTGCTAGTTCCAATAAATCTTTTACAGCCTAAAGCAGTTATCCAAATAGTGGTTCTTAGATTTCGTCAAGCCATGATAGGCAAACGATAATCGATGAAGACCACTGAGGCATGATCAATGGTCTAAAAGAAAATTTTCCTTACTTAGTCATTATAAGCCAGGAATTTATAGGGTTGTCGCCACCTAGGGTGAGCAGTCCTCTATTTTAGATATGATGGACATGGGTGATGTAATTTATATGCTCGGATGTACGATCCTTAGGGATTGTTTTGGGAGAATTCCTATTTTGTCTTTGATGACTTACATAAGGAATATCCTAGAATGATTCTAGATGCAAAATTACAAACCCATTGACTTACCTATCGGTAAAAGCCAGAGCCTTAGCTATTAAGTGTATCCTCGGATTGTCTTTGGGAGAAACAAATGACCTATATTCCTTGATCTTTTTCTTTGTGGTGGGAGCCTAAAGTACGCTATGTGGGCGTATTCGGCATGATAAGTGTTATCTTTGGTAAATGGTAAATAGACATTGACCTTGCTCATTAGACTGTGGATAAAATGCTTTACTAGTAGTATATTAATTTGCTCCTTGTAAGATTCAATGCGCTAGTTGGGCGCATCTGCGCTAGTTGGGCGCATCAAGAATGAACGCAAATTGGTCACCAAAACATCTTTAGAGAGGTAATTGTGCAATAGGTAGTGATCTTGAACCACTTTATGTGAGGCGCAAATGGTGGATTTCGTTGTATATGCTTATCGCAAGAGGTGCTGATAAGGCTTATGCTTGGAATCTATAATTGCGCAGACTGTGGTCGTTTTTTAGAAAAATCGATCACTTATTTGTTATGAGATGATGGGATGTTGACACTATTATGATTTGTGTCATAATGATTAGCAGATGATGATGTCAAGCAAGATTGGCTCACTCACGAGCAACGCCTTGGCGCTGGGAGGAGCGAGCAAGGATGAGACTAGTGGTTTATTTTTGTTTGGAACCAAGAGAGACTGAAATTATCCACTACGCATGTTGCCTTGGTTACAACCAAGATGAGGTCGTGTTAAGGACCAAACATGGATGTTAGTACCCACTTTCCATGTTGTGCCTGTTATGATTAGCCAGATGCGAGATCTCATTTGGCGCCTAGAGGCGAGCAAATAGAGAATTCAGGTTAGGCGCTAGAAAGCGACTAGACTAATATCTGTACGGTGTATCGAGTATGACGTCACTCTTTTGGAAGAGTTACTCCACCGTAGCATGTATTCATACTACATGTGCTTGGCGACCAAGTAATGAGGTGAGAGAATGGATCCTGCTTCTCACCGTGTGAGTCTTACGTGTCATTATTGATATGACTTTCATTTATGTACCCTTTTGTGACTTTTGACTATGTCATAAGGTAAGGGGTTGATGTTCTACTTTGGTATGTTGCTGCGGTTATGTATGATTCGCCTTAAGGGACATCACCGAAAAGTGGTCAATCCTAAACTAAATGGCATGAGTGCAAAGGGAAGATCATCTAGTATTACACCACCACTGTTGTATATTCATTGCCGAACTCACATCGCTCGTATGAGAAGCGGATTGAGTGTGAATATATTGCAAGAATTGAGAGGGTCAAACATGCTCTTTTGAGGATTAGAGATGTCTTTTGGACCGTGTAATTAGATGGGTCCGGGTATATGAGACACTATTTTTGTTCCTTTTGGGTTGATGTCTCTATGCTGGCTCATTTTGAGTTTCTAGTATAGACCTCCCACATGCAGGTGTTCTCAGCAGTCGCGGTGCATTGGCTAGTATGAGATTGTTCATTTTTTGGGAGATTGAGATAAAGATGTGGCGGTCATGCCAACTCATGTGCGAGTGGGAGATGTTAGAAATTGGGCGCCCATGTGGCATGGCCCTTTGAGCTTTTTGAGCCTGAACCTCTTGAACCTTATCCATGTAAGTTTGAATTTTAATTCAAACTTATTTGGATAACCATTCAAGATATATATATGTCTATCATATAATTGATATGATAAGATAGATATTTGGTTATATATCAGATATTGAATCAGATATTGAATATACGTATATCAGATACGTTATGGGGTTTTTACCCATAACCTTTTTTCCCAGACTCTCCTCTCTCTCTGACTCTCTCTCAAAAACAACGATCAAGCTATTTGCACTGTGGTTTGTGTGGGTGATATTCACTATTGTAATATCACCCCATTGCTGGGTTGATTGATCAGATTCAGGAAGCACGTGATTTACCCACGAGGTTCTATCGCTAAAAGGTATGATCTAAATACTTTTTATCCGCTGCGTATTTACTGTTTTTTGATTTACAAGGATCAACTGTTGTTCCTCAATCTAAAGATTAGTTTTTTTTTTTGGTTCTTGAATATGTCAAGTGTAAAGGAAATGGAAGGAATTTGTAAAAATAATTAGCTTCTATTTCACTCATTTTTGTTATTCCCTTCTTCAATCCAAGATCCAAACATAGTCCTAGGGTTTTGTGTGTGTGCGCTGTGTGCATATATGTATACTAGAAGTTGAACACACACTCGATGCATGTGTAAAAATAATTGACTGTTGTAATCGTCATCTGTAAAAAACAACCAAAAAATATCAAAAATTGAAATAAGAAACTTATTAAGCAGTTACATAGGAGCAATTTGGCATGAGAAAATGAGTGACAATAGGGGTTCACACTAAGAGAGTTGTGTGCTTTATATATGTCAGCATAGATACTCAAGTGAGGAAAATATTAGATAGTATGAACATTATTCGGCTTGGGTTAATACCAAGATTCAAACTTTGAGGGGTAAGGGATTACTAAACATGAATTGGCTCAGAATGACTACAATTTAAAATAAAAATTTGTATGAACATGAACATGAGTCAAAAGTAGACAGTCTTGACGAATTTCAAACACGAGTAATGAAAGTCGGGACTTGGGAGGGGGCACTCATTATACTTTCACATACTTTAGGCCAGCATGCCAAAACATATGAAGGTTTTTCAAATCTAATTCAAATGATGTGGTTGTTAGTATTATGTAAAGTAGATAATACCCAAATGTGGTCACCCTAACAATGTTGCTTACATCATAGTTTGTTTATTTTGCATTCTTTTTAGATATGACAAAGAAGCTCAAAACCTGTGACAATAGGGGTATCGGAAGTTGGAATGGTGATGATGATGATAATGAACATGTTTTTGATGAAGAAAAGGCTTACCGAGCTATTGCAATGTTTACTTGCACTGCTGACGTTCCACCCAAAGCTTTTGAATATCCATCCTTCAAAGATTTGGTTGACATATTTAATCCACAATTTAATGTTAGTTTTGCTAATATTGAACGCCATTGCTTGGACATATATGAGGTAGAGAAATCAAGAATTAAGCAACTTTTGGGAAGTTTGGATGGACAGATCAGCTTGTCTTTGGATGTAACAAGGCATGAAGGAAGGAATGTCTATGATTATATGTGCCTGACAGCTCATTTTGTTGATGGGGATTGGAAACTGAAAAACTGGGTTATTAATTTTAGCCGTGTTTGGTACACACTTGATGAATGCCCTGAAATAGCCATTTTGAAATCTCTTTCTGAGTTGGATTTTGAGGGCAAAATAGCCACTGTCACTTCAGCAAAGCATGTAGAATATGATGAAACAGTTGAGGTCCTTAGGAAAAGAGTTCAAGAGAAGAAAACACTCCAACTTAAGGGTCAGATTTTCTGTGTACGTTGTTGTGCAGACACTTTTCGCCGAATGGTGGAGGATGCATTTGAGAAGATACAATTTATTATCTTGAAAGTTCGCCTTTTAGTTTACTGGAGGAACTCAATATTACCTCTGTGGTGTATAACATTTCACAAACTACAGCAGGCTATAGAACTGGAGTCTGCGGGAGAATATACTAAAAAAGATGATTACTTTGGTTTTGACATACCATCTGCCAAAGAGTGGAACAAAGTTAGGGGTGTTTGTAAACTTGTAGGGAGTGTATATAATGCAGCAGAAGTGTTATTTGAAACAAAATATCCAACTGCCAGCATCTATCTTCAGAATATCTGGGAGCTTCGGGCAAGTCTGACAAAAGATTCTGCTAGTTCTGATAGTTTTTTGAAAGCTATGGCTCAAAAAATGTTGAAGAAACTTGATAAGTACTGGAAAGACATGTTTTTGGTACTGGCTGTCACTACGGTGATGGACCCTCGATGCAAGATGAAATATATAGAATTTGCTTCCTTGAAATATGAAGGTAGCGCCGGCAATTCACAAGCCGCTACTGTCTTGGAGGCAATTCAGAGCCTTTTTGATGATTATGCAGCCCACAATCTAGAAGCAGAGAATGCTGCTGCAAATGATTCAACTTCTTCTGATTCAAGTTATTCTGACTTAGAAGATGATCTTGCTAGTGACATCAAGGAACGACACCAAAACCCTAATTTTGGGTTTAAATGTCTGGATGAATATAACCAATACATTGAGTCTAATAGTCAGCCCCTAAAATCACAATTGGAGTGGTATTTGGAGGAACCTGTCATGCCCTGGAGCCAGAATTTCAAATTGCTGAGTTGGTGGAAAGCAGCAAGTCCTAAGTATCCTATTCTGTCCAAGATGGCTCGTGATTTTTTGGCAATACCATTGACCCTGGCTACTTCCGATGAAGCATTTTACTCTGAACTACGGAAGCCTGATAGAGATTTAATTTGCTTGAGTCCAGAACTAATGAACGCCTTGATGTTACTCGAAGTTGGTTTGAGAAACACTAAAAAGATTATTTGGGTGTTGCATTCTTTCCTTTTGTCCATTTCTTGATGAATTACTTTCCTACTTATTTTCTACACGTAGCACTGACACATTTCAAGTAAAAAACTAACCATGGACTGCTCTTTCAACATAGAGAAATGGCCTTTTTTATTTTATGCATCCTAGGGAACATGACCATTTATTTTATGAATCCGTTTAGCTGATGATATTAATCATTTAAGCTCAACTGAATTATTTGATTTACTTGTGCAGAACATTTACTTAAAACTAATCTTATCTAACAATTATATGTTGTTCCACTAAATGAAAATGCCAGTTTGTCTGCCCTATTGTTTTTCTTTTGTGATGGCATAATGAAATGCAAGTGGCTCCTCAAACTTAAACTTACAGACCACACTTTATTTTTGTTAAACATGCTTGTAATTTATAATATTTGCCCTTAGTGTTTCTGGTGATGCAGGTTCAAGTCACAAAAATAACCTCTTGAAAATGTACATCAAATTCTGCCCAATTTTAGCTGGAACCTCATGTATTAGATAGTCCTTTTTTATGCTTATAATAATTTGTAGTGAAGCTAATCAGTAATGGTAGAAGAGTTCGGCTACATAATCAAGAAATTGTTACCGAAGAACCAGTAAATATTGATCAGGTAACAGTGATAGGTTTTAGAATGGCAGTTCTATAGCAAGAAAACTTCAAACTAGCTTGTCTTGTTTTGGCTGTGGATTTTTCTTAATGCATGTTAATATCATGATGATTGCGAGATTAATTTAGCATCTCTCTTTTCTTGTTTATATAAAAATTTGACAGTGAAATTCTTGATGTTTGGAACAGGTACGTTTTTTGGTTGGCTGCTCATGTTATGGAGCCTGTGATCCAATCTGAAAAAAGCAATCAATTTGGTGGAGCAAAGGGAATATGCAGTGGTTATGTATGGTTACTGGTATCAAACATCATGAGTTCTTCAAATAATGCTTTATATATGGATAATTTGTTGAACACCCTTCTTTTTTTTTTTTTCTTTTCTTTTTTTTTTTTTTCTGATTTTGTTGGAGCATCTTGTATTATGGCCGATTTATGCGTTTTCGATCTGTTTCTCTCTCTGTATCTTTCATGTTTGATTGCCAAAGTATGATTTTTACAGGATATGAAAATAAGTAACAGTTAAAAATTATAGTCAGAATTAATAATATTAGATGGGAAGATATATGATTGGAATATGTAAAAGGAAATTTATTGAATATATTGAGATGCTTCCATGAATTGATTTTATACTTGAATTAACAAAAATAACTGTGAGATTTATAGAGAGAAGAGATAGAGACTAAATGCTCTGTATTAATTGTGTGTTTACAATGGAGAGAATGAACTCTCTTTTATAGAGAGAATAGGATACAATGGAGTAATCAAATTAATGGAGCACTAAATTAAATTAATAGAGCATTAACCTAAATGGAGCACAATGGAGCATTAACCTAAATGGAGCACTTGCTTGTGGAGCACTTGCTTGCTGCACTAATGGAGCACTTGCAGTATTAACATATATTAACAGCCCCCCGCAAACTCAAGGAGGGTAGGCATCGACCAAGTTGAGTTTGGAAACAAGATCACGGAAGCGTCCAGGAGGATGAGCCTTAGTGAAAATATCAAGTTGATTGGCGAAGCAATAGGAGAAGATGAATAGTACCACGGTAACATGTCGTTTAATGAAATGACAATCAATCTCAATATGCTTTGTGCGATCATGAAACACATCATTGTGAGCAATCTGAATGGCGCTCGATTGTCACAATAAAGAGAGGTAGCGTAAGAGGAAACACCCATATCGGTGAGCCAACGCTAGAGAAGTTCTCGAGTAGTATCAGAAGAGCTAGATTCCGGTGCCGTGCTAGAACGAGCAGTGAGGGATTGTTTCTTGCTACGCCAAGTAATAAGAGAATCCCCTAAGAAGAAACAAAATCCCGTGGTGGAGCGTCGATCCGTAGGATCCCCAGCCCAATCATCATCAGAAAAGGCACGCAGTTCAAGAGAGAAGGAAGCAGAGTAGTGAAGGCCATGGAATAAAGTGCCTTTAAGGTATCGAAGGATGTGGACTAGAGTAGTATAGTGGGGAGTGCGAGGAGCCGACATGTACTGACTTACAAGGTGAACAGCATATGCAATGTCAGGACGAGTCACGGTGAGATAGACAAGACTACCGACGAGCTGGCGATAAAAAGTAGCATCATTGAGAAGATCCCCATCGAGAGGAGTGAGACGAATCTGAGGATCAACTGGAGTAGAGGTAGTTTTGTAATCGGTAAGACCAGTACGAGCCAGAAGATCTGATGCATATTTGGCCTGAGATAAATAAGAACCAGTGGAATCATAAGAGACTTCAAGGCCTAAAAAATAGTTAAGAGTACCAAGGTCCTTCATTTCAAACTGTCGGTGGAGAAAACGTTTGAGTTGGAGAATACCAGCTGCATCATTGCCAATGATAATCATGTCATCCACATACAGAAGGAGAAGAGTGGTACCATGAGGAGTAGTCCGTATAAAAAGAGCAGAGTCATAGGAGCTAGAGGTAAACCCAAAGTCATGAATGGTATAACTGAATTTAGCAAACCAGGCGCGGGGTGCTTGCTTGAGGCCATAGAGAGCACGCTGTAGTTTGCAAACCTTATGAGGGGGAAAAGTGGAACCAGGTGGAGGTTGCATGTAGACCTCCTCAAGAAGATTACCATTGAGGAAAGCATTTTTGACATTCATCTGAAAAAGCTCCCACTGGTGAGCAACAGAAACAGCAAGTAAACTGCGAACAGAGGTAAGCCGAGCAACAGGGGAGAAGGTTTCCTCGTAATCAATCCCATATTCCTGGTTGAAACCTTTGGCAACAAGACGAGCTTTGTAGCGTTCAATAGAGCCATCAGAATGAGTCTTGATTTTGTAAACCCATTTGCAACCAATTGCAGTTTTGCCAGGAGGAAGATCAACAATATCCCAAGTATGAGTTTTGTCCAAAGCTTGGAGTTTATCAGTCATAGCTTGCTGCCAAAGAGGATTAGTACAAGCCTCACGATAGGAGGTAGGTTCATAAGTAGAAAAGGCAGCAGATCCAACAATATAATCACGAAGATGGATAGGAAGATGTGGAAACAGTACCAATATGACGAACAGTCATGAGAGAACCATCAGCAGTTTGAATGGAGGGAATATGAGAAGATGAAGAGATAGAAGAAAATATAGTAGAACTGGAGGTCATATGATTACAACAAGCAGAGTCAAAGTACCAAGAAGAGTTACCTGGAATCACAGACAAAGCAGTAGGAGGATGAGGAGTATCGGACTGGAAGAGAAGGTGTTTGAACATGGCCTCTTTATCCGTTGGAGAAAAGAGAGGGGTAGATGGAGCAGGAGACTTAGAAAAACCCTCAGAGACAGCAGTAGAGACAGCAACAGCAGTGTGATGAGACTGATTCTCGGAATGAGATTGATGTCCGGAGCGATGAAAGCTCCCCCGGGAAGAACCACCGCGAGAAGAGTGGTTGTTGGAGGAGGAGCGGGATGGATTACGAAAACAATCCTGTTGCAGATGACCAGGACTAAGTTTGTTGCAGTATCGGCAGGTTCTGACAGGGCAATTGACCAGGAGATGTGTTGAAGGAAGGCCCCGATTCTGACAATAGAGGCAGGCAGTGGTCCGCTGGGTAAAGGATGGCCGGTACGGGGGAGTGGCAAGAACAGAATCCACATGATGAGTTTGGAGAGTGCCAAGACGAGTCTCCTCTGATAGCAGCTCAGAAATGGCTTGTTCCAAAGTGGGCAAAGGATGGCGATGAAGAAGAGAGGCACGTACAGGCTCAAAAGAGGGAGTGAGAGCCATGAGAAAGTGCACTAACCTTTGCTGATTACGATGGGCAGTAAATAAGACAGCATCTTCTCGGTGAGGCCAAGTCGGCTCGGAAAGAGCAAGCTGATCCCAAACAGAGTACATTTGAGATAAAAAGTCATTAATGGACTGAGTGGATTCTTGGCGCATGCGGTGAAGTTGGCTCTGAAGTTGATATTGATGAGCTAGACCAGTAGTCTGATATCTTTCTTTCAAAAAATCCCAGATGTCTTTGGCAGGAGAAGTGACTGAGTCAAGCTGAAAGCGACCAAACTGAAGACTGATAGAGGTAACAGAAGTATTGCGAAACCAGGTAATGATTTGGTAATTCTTGCTGTTCCATTCCTCAAGTCGGTCTTCATATGTAGCAGTAACAGTAGTAGCAGTTGTTGCAGCAGTGTCTTTTATTGGTTGAGTCACATCCCCGGTAATAATTCGCCAGAGCTTTTTTCCTTTGAGGAAGGAAGACATGGCTTGGGCCCATAGGACATAGTTGGAACCATTTAAAATAACGGAAATGGGATGGGAGGCATCATGACGATCCATTAGAATAGTTGAGTATAGCTAAATTGATAGGAATAGACCTGTAGGAGCAAAATTAGGTAAAACAGAGTGTACCAATGAGTCCGGAAGGTCGAAATTAGCTAGGAAATATGGGCTGTGCAGTGATGATGTCAGCAGGAGAAAAAGTGATGTCAGCGGCGCACGTTAGCAGGAAGGGCGTGCGGCGCACAGGAGCAGAACGGTGCACGCGGGTGCACAATAGCGGAATGGCGCACGCGAGGCTCACGGTAGCAGAATGGCGCACGCGAGTGCATCAGAAGCATGCGCGCCAAGACTAACCACTGGGTGGAAGGCGCTGGCAGGAGCGTGAAACGAAGCGGCGACGCCGAAAGCAGCGAGGAGGCGCATGGAGGCGCCGTGGAACGCTTTTTGGTGACGCTTGGTGTCATGGAATCGTAAGGAGATTCCGAGCTGTTTGGTGTAGTTACGGGACTAAACACCAAAATTGAAGAATGCCAGAATTGTATTACTGGGCTCTAATACCATGTGAGATTTATAGAGAGAAGAGAGAGAGACTAAATGCTCTGTATTAATTGTGTGTTTACAATGGAGAGAATGAACTCTCTTTTATAGAGAGAATAGGATACAATGGAGTAATCAAATTAATGGAGCACTAAATTAAATTAATGGAGCATTAACCTAAATGGAGCACAATGGAGCATTAACCTAAATGGAGCACTTGCTTGTGGAGCACTTGCTTGTTGCACTAATGGAGCACTTGCAGTATTAACATATATTAACAATAACCTTGTATGATTATATATATATATGTAAAATCATATTACAGAGCAATTTTATCAGTTCATACAAATTGGCCTGACAATAGGGGTTAACCCCAATGAGCATGTTTGTTTTAGACTTGAGGATAGAATAAGAAATAGGGGATAAGTAATCACGAAATTATTGAATATGATTATATATATATTATGAAATTATTTAGTTAGAATAAAACAAATAATAAGAAAAATTTAGAATATTATCTTTGACCGTCCAACAATGGATTAAAAATAAACTACAAAGAGATTAATTATTTTTGTTAAAAATATAATATAAATAATAAAGTTATCTTTCTTCTTAATAACTTAAAACTTTTAGATAATTAATAGTTAACAATTAAATAAATCATATCTACTTTTTTAAACGTCTAACTAGGTATTTTTTAAAAATAAAAATATTAATTGATCATTAATATTTATTTGCATTAACTCTGCCAGGGTTGTTAACAACTCCGCCGGTCTCAAACCCGGATTAAGGACGAGGTTGTGTGTTAGGTAGTCGATGCTGTCACGACCGCTCCCTGCACTCCAAGGGTTAAGATCATGATGGCCAGTAACTAAGGTTACCTCCGGCCAATTCTAAAACAGATCACTAAACGCAAGCGGAAGTAATATTTAAATAAGGGTACCAAAATAATCATTGGAGCTTTTATTTTTATTACAAAATTTATTGACCAAAAATGCCGATATTTACATATAAAAAATATCAGTAAAAATACTGTGTGTGTCTATTTCGCAGTCTCGCATCTAAGACTTTCCAAAAGCTATTTCTGAATTGCATTATTTCCTGAAAATTGGTAAACAACTATAAGCACATGGCAGAGTGAGAAATATTATACCAAGAGTATAAGGGACACGAAATAACCATGGATCGTTAGTTAGACCAAAACATTTACATAAACAAATCATATAAGTAGCAGAAACCATTTGACAAATAATCCTTTAAGTAATAAAACTGAGATTATGCTTCGTCAGAACAAATAATCTTTTATTGGTAACCAAAACATTTAAGTAGCAGAACTAAAATACGTGGTTATGTAACCACAACCACCAGACATAATGTATCGGTAACAGAGGTCATGAAGTGACAATCAGAACAGAGGTACGGATTCAAGAGGTGGCTCGTACGGATTCTAGAGGTGGCTCCTACAATAGTGTAGTACTTAGTTCCACACAGCACTTTGGTCACACAAAACAGAGGTCAATGGATCCATGACAAACAGAGGACTACAAAGTGATCAAACAGAGGCCAATGGTTATTTAAGTCCCCCAGGCATGGGACTCCAGTGGTGATACTTATAAAACATAATTGTTTATAAGGTCATAGTCAAATATTCTTTAAAAGTAAAACAAACATGTCCATGGGTTTCACTTTAGCAAATGGGGTTCAGAAATAAAACCACGTAACTTAAATCTTTATAAAACATAATTTTTATTAAAAACATAATTTATATAAAACACATATGATAAGTCAAAACATAAGTAAAATACATTTTGGTGACTCAAGATATAATATAACTCACCTTAACTTCAATACCTTACTCTTCCTTTCCACTATCAAAGACCCTTTCAACTTCCATTATTCTTTCCTTCTTTTCTCTCTTTCTTCTCTCCTTTTCCTTCTCTTTTCTTTTCTTTCTTCTTTTCTTTCATTTCCTTACACAGGCTGATCAACTCCTCCCTTAAATAGAGAAGAGGACGCCACAGTGCTCAACACGTGGTAGGGTCTAATTATTACATAGATTCGATAATTAATAATATAGATTCGTTCTTATCCTTAATAGCTATTTAAGATAATTACCTTCTCAATATTTTAATATAATTATATAAATAAATTAAATTCTAATTAAATTACACTTTATCATATACCAATGAAAAATTTATTATTTATTTTAGTACCACACCCATTATTATTATTATTTATATTCTGACCCTTAAACTTTTAATAATTATATTATTTTATATAATAAATTATATATTTTCTTAACTGAGATTAAATAATATTAGTATAAATTCTATAGAATAATTAAAAATTCGGGTTGTTACAGACAGCCAACACGTAAAAAAGCCGCTCGGATCCCTTATGAAAATGAATCCTACTTTGAATCGTTTAAATGCTAGGTCGTTCCCCTCAAGTGATGCGCTGCCTCCAGCAAAAGTGAGGAGTAGGGCGCGATCGACGCCAGGCGTGAAAAATGGCGAGGTTTCCGCTTTTCGATGAGCGAATAAAGAAGCTAGTCCAAGGCTATAGGTTTAGGGCAGCCACTTGGAACATAGGAACCTTAACTGGTAGGACGATGGAATTGGTAGATGTTATAATTAGGAGGAGAGTTAGTATAGCTTGCATACAAGAAACTAAGTGAACGTGAGAGAAAGCTAGGGAAATTGAGGATATTGGTTTTAAACTTTATTATAGTGGTAAGGATAGACGCAGAAATGGGGTAGGAATCATAATTGCCAAGGGTCTTGTAGAAAGTGTGGTGGCGGTCATTAAGAAAGGAGATAGGATTATGCTAGTTAAACTAGTTATTGAAGGGAATATAGTGAACATTATTAGCGCTTATGCCCCTCAAGTAGGGTTAGATGATCAGACTAAGAGGGATTTTTTAGAGCAAATGGATGAGATCTTACAGGAGATACCCGTAAGAGAGAACCTGGTTATAGGTGGAGATTTTAATGGCCATGTGGGCATAGATAAACTAGGTTATGAAGGGTGCATGGTGGATACGGTTTTGGTGACAGAAATGAGGCTGGAGAGAGAATCTTAGATTGTGCGTTGGCTTCTGACCTGGTGGTGGCCAATACTATGTATAAGAAGAGGGAGGAACATTTGATAACCTTTGAGAGTGGATTAGTTAAGAGCCAAATAGATTACTTCTTAATGAGAAAAGTAGACTGCCTAAAATGTAATGATTATAAGGTGATTCCTAGAGAGAGTCTGGTCTCTCAACATAGGATTTTGGTACTAGATTTATGTTTTAGAGGGCAATACCAAGCTAGAAAGGATGGTGGGCGTCGTAGGACGAGATGGTGGGACCTAAAAGGGGATAAACTAGAAATATTTAAGAATCGAATGGATAAGGAAGGTACTTGGGACTTAGAAGGTGATGCTAACACTATGTAGAATTCGATGGCCAATTGTATGAGGAGAATCTCAAGGGAAGTGCTTAGAAAGTCGAAAGGAATGGAACCCAAATTTAGGAAACTTGATGGTGGAGGAAGAGGATCAAGCGGTAGTTAAGGCAAAAAAAGAGTGCTTTAAAAAGTGGCAGAATGATAGAACTGAGGAAAACCTTAAGAGCTATAGATTGGCTAATAAAGAGGTCAAGAAAGTAGTGAGAGAGACTAAGTTGAAAGCTTACGATGACCTATACACTAGACTAGATAGTAAGGAGGAAGAGAAGAAGGTATACAAACTTGCTAAGATACGGGAGAGGAAAACAAGAGATTTTAATCGAGTAAAGTGCATCAAGAGTGAGGATTCTAAGGTATTGGTGAAGGATGATGAGATTAAGGAAAGATGGAAGAATTATTTTGAGAAACTGTTAAATGAGGAACATGGAAGTACGACAATAGGGGAAGAAATAGCCAGTAATATGATAAACCAAGACTATAGGTTCTATCGCAAGGTTAGGAACTTTGAAGTGGAGATTGCACTTAAGAAGATGCAAGCAAATAAGGCTTTAGGACCCGATGATATCCCTATTGAAGCTTGGAAGTGTTTGGGTAAAAAAGGAGTTGCTTGGTTGACTAGGTTGTTTAGCAAATTTTTGTTGACTAGGAACATGCCAAATGAGTGGAGGAAAAGTATTTTAGTGCCAATCTATAAGAATAAAGGTAATGTCCAGAATTGTAACAACTATAGAGGAATCAAGCTAATGTGTCATATAATGAAAGTGTGGGAGAGGGTGATGGAACGCCGATTGCGAGACATAACAGAGGTGTCAGAGAATCAATTTGGGTTTATGCCTGGTAGGTCAACAATGGAAGTGATCTATCTTTTGAGGAGAGTAATAGAAAAGTATAAAGAAAAGAAAAGAGACATTCATATGGTGTTTATCGACCTTGAGAAAGCATATGACAGAGTGCCCCGAGATATAATATGGTGGGTGTTAGAGAAGAAAGGGGTGACAAAAGGCTACATTGACGTGATTAGAGACATGTATGAAGGGGTGGTGACCACTATTAGATCGCCAGGTAGAGAGACAAATGAATTTCCTATCACTGTAGGGTTACACTAAGGATCTACCTTAAGTCCTTATATTTTTGCTTTAGTTATGGACGAGTTGACGATAAATATTCAGGATGACGTGCCATGGTGTATGCTTTTGCGCATTTATATTGTGTTAGTGGATGAGACTAGAGAAGGAGTTAACACAAAGTTGGAGATTTGGAGAAAAGCTTTTGAATCTAAAGGATTCCGGATAAGCAGAACTAAGACAGAGTACATGGAGTGTAAATTTAGTAACAGTAACAATGAAAATAGAGGAGAAGTGAAGATTAAGAACCAAGAACTGCCTAAGAGTGAACATTTTCGTTATTTAGGGTCGATTATCACAACAGCGGGAGAGATTGATGCAGATGTGGCCCATAGGATTAAGGCAGGATGGTGTAAGTGGAGAAGTGCGTCTGGGGTATTGTGCGATAAACGAATACCTACTAGACTAAAAGGTAAGTTTTATAGAACGACTATTAGACCAGCTATGTTGTATGGGACGAAGTGTTGGGCAACCAAGAAACAACATGTAGATAAGATGAGTGTGACTGAGATGAGAATGTTAAGGTTGATGTGGTAAGACTAGACAAGACAGATTAGGAATGAGTGTATTCTTGAATGGGTAGGAGTAGCACCGATAGAAGATAAGTTGAGAGAGAATCGCTGAGATGGTTTGATCATATTCAACGGAGACCAACAGAGGCAAGGTGAAGAGATGCGATGTCAGAATAAAGAGATGGAAGTCTTAGGGACGGATAGGCCTAGATTAACGCTGACTAGCATTATAAATAGAGATATGAATCTACTTAATTTGACTAATGAAATGGCCTTTGATAGGGCCGTATGGAGAAGAAGGATTCATGTAGCCGATCCCATTTGATGGGACTTAAGGCTTAGTTTGGTTTGGTTTGGTTTATTAATATTTATTTGCATTAACGATGTGATGTAGTATATACACTCATTACCCTTTTAAAAAATGTGTATCATATAATGTTTTAACACGGAAAATACTTTAGGTTAGCATGTGCTCTTTCAAAAATTAAAAACTTAACTCACAAATACAAACTAATAAAGTGAATTAAATTAGCTACAATGACGGTTCATCAAGACTTCACTCCTTATTCTATTCCCTCTTTACATTTTTGAATAATGCTATATGCACTAAATAATGTCCTAATTAGTGTATCAATTGATGATGTGACATAATTTAAGAGGTTTTTAGTATCTGTAATGTAATTAATGAGTAGGATCAATGATAATGTCATACTAGTTAGTATACTAATTGATACAGGTAGCATTACCGGACATTTTTACAAATACATACAGCTTTGAGCGTGTAGAGAGAGAGAGAAGCAATAGGAAGCCCTCTTTCTCTCTCTAAAGGAAAGCCGTTCTGATCATTTTTTGCATCCATAACCAGGCTAGTTTCCAACTTCTTTTAACTTTGTTATATTTATATATGGTTCTTAATTTGTCATTTTCATTTTCACCTCTCTTTACCTTGCTTTGGTTATTGTATTTGTTAAATTGAATGTAAAAGGAAATGTAAAGAAAAGAATAAAAAGAAATGCGAGAAGCAAGTTTCTCTCTTCTTTTTTTGGAGGTGTGAAGGGGCTGAATATAAAATGGGTCGAATCCAAACCTTAAGCCGGCCCAATCCACTAAAGCCCAAGTCCAAGTGGATTAGATGAATATATGGGCAAGCCAATTGAGCCCAGCCCATGATCATCAGCTTACCCAAGTCCTCAAGCACTTGGGCTCAATCAGAGGAAGGTTAGTCCAAATGCCCGATGCTAGGTTAGGCCGAGCTGCAAGACCCAATCTATGGGCCAAACTAAAGTGGGCCGAGCCCATACAAAGATATTCGAATGGACCAAACCACCTCTATAAACAATCTTGTAAAAGGCCGAACCGAGGCACAACGGTACCGAGCAGAGGAAATCCCTTAGAGAAATATGGAAGCTATGAATGCATGCACATGGAGGATGCCATCTCAATTGGTCCCCTCTCTCTAGAATCACGGAAATAGTTAAAGCCAGAGGAATGTGGTTTGTTATCAGCATAACTACAATGAGTATAACCACCTCTTGACAACAACCAGATAGTCCCCCACAGAGGGCCATGCTAAAAAGGAAACTGGCAAAGACCAAGTTCCATGAAACCATCTTGAGAAACAAGCAAGGAACTCTATATATACTACATGGACTTCACATTGAAGGTAACTGATCTATGCTAAACCCCACTTATTACAAACAAAACTCTCTACACCTCTTCTCCAATCATCGATTTCCATCGGAGGTTATCCGCCAACCCCACGGACAAATTTTACTAAGCTTCTTGTGGTGAATCTCAATCCTTGGATAGTCCAAATGAAAAGCGGAGCCCCGATCCACTTTCATCTAGTGCGGATCCAGACGCATATCGTGATCACTTTGTCTCTAAGCTCTACACTCGCTTGGTGATGAGGATTGAGGACATCCCACCTTCACATATACTCCACAGACAGAGAAGACAAAGGACAAAGGCTTGGCACTCCCAACAGTCCTAGAAGAACAAACTGGAAACAATAACCGGACTCCTGAATCCGTCGAGTATCGATTGCCCTTCGCTGGAGGTTCCTTTCATTACTTTCTTCTGGAAAAGGATTACAAAGGTCGAATTATAGACTCTATAGGGATGGAGATACAGGAGCTGAAAGCGCAGCTCAAAAGGGTGCTGGTTGATCCAACAGAGAAGAAGACTGAAGTAGAGCCCTCTTATTTACGACGGAGGAGCTTATTAGGAGAGCCATCAGTGAAGAAGTTCCCCAGAAATGAGTCTGGGCAGCAAAGCCAGCCAATCCCGGTACAGAGTGAAGCGGCGAACAGCCATACCCGTGGGTCACGCCGGAAAAGGGCTAAGAGACAGAAGACGGTTAGCCAGCAGACTGAACACCCTTCTCAAGACCTTCGTACTTGGTTGATTGGCAACAGGCAGAATGAGCAACATCGAGATCATCTGGACCGCACCATTCACCAAAGAGAGCACCGAACGCTGGATAGGCTCGTCTCTTCACCATTCTCCCCAGAAATTGAGGCCTTGAGACCTCCAAAGAAATTCACCCCGCCAAAGTTCACTTTCGTACGATGGGAAGTCGGACCCACTGACACATATTAGCCATTACAGACAGATGATGTCCCTATGGAGCCGAGATGAAGAATCGACAGTAAAGTTTTCCCATCCATTGGGAGAGACTGGACTTTGATGGTTCGACGACTCATTGGATCAATTCATGGCTAGAAACAACTCTCCGAAGAGTTCCTAGCCAGGTTTGTCTTCAACACTAAGATCCCGAAAGAGCTGGATACACTGTTCGGTCTCCGAAAAGAGCAGAAAGAAACACTACGCAGTTATGCTAGGAGGTATTGGGAAGAGTACAACGACTTGGAGGAAAACGTGTGCAGTGAACAGATGGCCGTTATGTCTTTTAAACATGGTTTGCGCCCAGAAAGTAAGTTGAGACAATCACTTACCAAGCGCCTACCACAAAGATTGAAAGATTTATGCGTGCCAGATTGAGCAAGACGCCGCGAAGATGATCAGATCCCCAGCGAGGTAGTGTCAGCAGAACAAACAGCTTGCACACAAGAAGAGAATACACTGAGGAGAACACCGAGGGCTTACGGTGAATGAGGTGGATAGTCCAAATCTCACGAAGCCGTCGTGACCGTATTCAACGAACCGATCTATCGAATCTTGGAAAAGATCAAGAGAAAGCCCTTCTTTGTTTGGCCGCCGAAAATGTTGGGAGATCCGACTTGGCGTAATCAGAAGCTTAGATGCACCTATCACCAAGATAGGGGGCATATGACTCAGAACTGCAGGGCACTGAAGCAACACTTGGAGAACCTAATACTAGGTGCTCACCTCCGGGATTACATTGATCAGATAAGGAAGTGACCAACCGGGAACCCACCACCGTAATCAACATTGAGCACCCATCTCTGCTGATAATAAATATGATCCATGGAACAATGACTCAGGAACCCGATGAGGCATTGAAAGAAGATATTGCCAAGGCTGTGCAAATTTTGCAGGTCATGTCAGTAGAGCCTGCCTCGAAAAAGGTACGCTCGGAAACCAAACCTCCTTTATGCACTGTTTTGTTTACTAGAAAGGATTTAGAAGGCATACAGCACCCACATACTGATGCACTAATTATAACTGTGGGAATTGGGAAACGGTTTGTCAGAAATGAGTCTTGATCAAGGCAAAGGCAGTATATATTGTATTATGACTTGTTTAGAAAACTTGGTCTCACCGAAAGCAAGATTTCACCCCACGCAGCCCATTAGTTGGCTTCAATTCACAAACTGTAATGGTTACTTGGCAAGATAGTGTTGCCTGCCAGGCGTGAACGAAGACCCTCCAGATAGAGTTTCTAGTCATTAACACACCTTCCCCTTATAATGCCATACTTGGGCGTCCATGGATTCACTGAATGGAAGCAGTCCCCTCAACCTACCACCAGCTCATCCATTTCCCAACGGAACACGAAGTAAAGCAGATCTCAAGGGATCAGGTTGCATCCAAACATTGCTTCATGGCAGCATTAAAGGCCAAACAACTTTGTAGCCGGGTACAGATAGTGGAAGTGGCCGAGCAACCAGTCTTAGAAGATGTAGGAGGAGCCCCAGAGGAAAAGATGGTAGAGGATTTTGAGAAAGTCTTGGTAAAGGAGGATGACCCAGAAAAGTACTTCCTTATTGGTACCTCGCTAGGCGCTGATGAGAAACTTCAGCTGCTTGAACTGCTGAGGGAAAATATGGAGGTATTCGTATGGTCAGCATATGATACTCTAGGGCTGAACCCAGAATTTGCTTGTTACAAACTCAACATCAACCCTTCCGCCGCCCGCTGTACAGTAAAAGTTTGAGATCCTCGCTGAGCACATGAAGTGAATTGCCGACTTGAAAAACTCCTCGCATCGAGTTTATCAAAGAAGTTCAAGACCACAATGGCCGCCCAACACAATTGTAGTAAAAAAGAAGAACGAAAAAATGGAGAGTTTATGCGGACTTCACTTGCTTAAACAAAGCTCGCCCTAAAGATAGCTTTTTCATCGCATCGATCAACCGGTAGATTCAACAGCTGGGCATGAGCGCATGAGCTTTCTGGACGCTTATAGTGGTTATCACCAGATACCACTGTTCGGTCCGAATCAAGAGAAAACAGCATTTATCACTCCAATTGCAACTTACTGCTACAAAGTAATGCCGTCACCTCAAGAACGTGAGCGACCTACCAGCAAATGATCACTCGAATGTTCAAGGACCAACTCGGAAAAACTATGGAGGCTTATATAGATGATATGGTAGTAAAGAGCAGGCACACTACAAACCACCTTGCAGACCTAAGAGAAGTTTTTGGTGACCTAAGGGGAGTTTTTGGTATCCTAAAGAACCACCAACTTCGCCTTAATGCCTCGAAATGCGATTCGGGTAAGAACATGGAAGTTTTTGGGATATATGTCACGACCCAAACCCGCCCCTACGGGTTTAGCACCGTGAATCGCCAATAATCCGTGATTACCAAGGCCCGCTAACAAAGAAGACAAAGATAACAGTAGCATGGGCATGGCGAAGCCAAAACAAGAATAAACAATGTTCAATGAGTCAGGATACTTGTATGTAAAAAGACTTTTCATACATATATACACAGACAGTACAAAACAGTATGTACAACATTTACAATTATTCGGGACAGGGTCCTAATCCCTATTAAACAGTACGATAGCAGTCTAAACAGTTATTACAAAACAGATGCAGAGACAGACGGGGAAAACAAAACACCCCTAGGCCATAGCTTAAGGTGTTCTAACCTCACAAAGGAGGCACAAAGTGGTTGGCTTGACAAAAAAGGCAGTTTTACCCCCGCTCCTAGCTCCGGTCTGGTGCCCGAACACTTACATATATATATATATATATATACAAAGGAGCTAAAGCCTAGTGAATAACATAATGCGAAGAGGTTAAGAATGAATGCCCTTTCAAGATTGAAAACAAATAATTAAATCAAGATATCGCTTATTCACCATAATCACTATATGTGGTACATCCATTAGCATAAAGCAAGACAATAAACAATAAGTCTTAAAAACCGAACACCAATGATGGCCATCATAATAAGAAATGTAAGTTCCAAGATAGAACCGACAGAGATCTCAGAATAATTGCAAGAATAAAGAAAAGAGTTGCTATGGATGCCACAATACAGTTCAGAATAGAGGACAAACATTCAATCAATAAACAATATCAGTTCAGAAACAGTAGAGTTTAAACAGTCACATTTGAACATATCTTTACACAATTATTACTCACAGAGTTTTGGGCTATAAGCGCCTAGAGCGCCTCGTATACAACCCTATACAAAGGATGTAATCTAACACACACTAAGTTCATATTCGGAATCAAAGACTTAATCCCTACTTAGACTCGGTGTGGTTCTACATCTATATCCTCATTAGATGCCTTAAACTAGGCTTAAGAATGCCTAGGATGAAATGATGATGCAAAGATACACTTTAAAACATTTTCCGCACTTTCAGAGAATAGATCCGCCGAAAGATGTTACCCCGCCGAGCGTAAAGGCAAACAAAATACTCCGCCGAGCGCTAATCACTCCGCTGAAAGCATCAGAAACATGCCAAAAGTCGATGGGTGAAATTCACGCTTAGATTGGGCCGACACCCGCCGAGCGAAGACACAAGGTCACGCCGAAGCGAGATTACCCGCTTGAGCGACATCAAAACAAAGGCAAAATCGAGAGCACAAATTTCACGCCGAAGCGCTTAGTCATTTCGCTGAAAGCGTGAGTTCAAAATCTGGAATTCCCAGATTTGAACCCCAAGCCCAAATTCAACCTTTGATGCATCAAAACCAAACCTCTTGGTCCAATTTTTCAGAAAACATTACAAAACTCATAGATTAACATGATTCAAAACTCATATGTAAAATCAAAGCCCCAACGCAAGATCAATTGACCCCATTTTGAAACCAAATTTCATGAATATGAAGAACATGCAACCATGCATGAATTTAACCAATTCAAAGCTTCCAACACTTGCTCTAATGAGCCAATTCTTACAAAATCAAGTTGAAAACATGGATTTTAGCATAAACATGAACATGCATGTGGGATTCCAAGAACATTAACTTCAAAACCCAAGAATGGCAACATGCATGTATGGATTAAGCTCTTAATTCAACAACTTGAGCTAGTTCTAGGCTTAATTCACTAATTTGACATGAAACATGCAAGATCAAACCCAATTCATAAATAAGAGGGTAATTACTCTACCTTAGGTCTTGAATTACAAGACTAGAATTAATTTAGCAAGGGATCCCTCAAATCTACCAAGTTTCCAAGCCAATTCTCAAGAACTCAAGATGAACAATTTAATTCCTCTCACTCTCTCACTCTAGTCGGCTAGAACAAGGAAATAGGCTGATGAAATATGTTATGTGATCAAGTGTGTGTAAGGCTCAAATGTTTAGATGATAGGCCACTTAAGTGGCAAAATTGTGAATAAGGCCAACTTGCAATTTATCAATAATTAATCTAATTTAATCATACCAAATCATATTTTAACTAAATATACCATAAAATCACGAAATTACGATTAACACAAAACATCAATTAATTTCGATTCTACCACGATAAGGCCTTCAATTTGCGCTTAAAGCATAAAACATGAACAGATGATTTTAATAAATAATGATAGACATACAATTAAACAGATATACTCAATCAATTGGGCCCAGATTTCAACTACCAAGATTTCACTGGCTCAATTACTTATCATAATCGGCCTCATTTAGCAAGAATTAGTAGCGTTATCAAGGATCAAAGTGAGGGTTATTACAATATGGTTACTCACAGAGGGATCGAGGCAAATCCAAATCAAATCAAAGCAATGCAAGAGCTTAAAGTACCAACAAAGGCTAAAGAGCTACAAAGGTTGGCCGAAATGGCGGCTGCCCTGAATCGGTTCATCAGTAAGTCTTTAGATCGAATAAAGCCTTTCTTTCAACTATTGAAGAAAAAGGCAGCGTCGATTGGAGTCCTGAATGTACTGAAGCATTGCAAAGTCTCAAAAGATACCTCAGTACACCACCTCTTCGCCCACCTAACCTGGAGAGGAGTTGTACATGTATCTAGCAGTTTCTGATCACGCCGTAAGCACGGTGTTGATTCGAGAAGTTAACAAAGAGCAAAAGCCAGTGTACTATGTTAGCAAGACTTTACTAGACGCCGAAACACGGTACCTACCCTTGGAAAAGTTAGCTTACGCTTTGCTTATCACCTCAAGGAAGTTGTAACATTACTTCCAGGGGCATACCATCAATGTCCTCACCGAATTCCCCCTCAGGTCTGTATTCAGCCGAGCAAATTTCTTTAGCCAAACAGCAAAATGAGCAGTAGAACTTGGTGAGTTTGACATTCAGACGTATCACCAGGATGGCAATCAAGGCCTGTGTCTTGGCAGATTTCATCGCATTCGCCCCCACCCAGAGTAATGATTTAGAGAATCCTGGGCACAAAGCACGCACCATCGAACAGGAAGGCAATCGGCTCGAAGCATGGAAACTCTTTATTGGAAATATTTGGCAGCTTTATGTTTACGGGTCATTCAATAACCGAGGCTTGGGAACAGGAGTAGTACTTATCTCACCAGAAGGATTTATTTGGAAGCAGGCTCTCAGGCTCTGCTGGACGACTTCTAACAACGAGGCAGAGTACGAAGCATTGTTGGCTAGCTTACATAGTGCCGAACATTTTAGTGCAGAACAACTTCTTGTTTTCAGTGATTCACAACTGGTGGTAAACCAGCTTTCTAGGGTCTATGAAACACGAGATGAAAAAATGGCTATGTACGTAGGTAAAGCCAAAGATCTACCCAAAAAGTTTCGATCCATACGAGTGGAACAAATTAGTCGGGACAAAAACAGCCATGTCAACACTCTGGCTTGCCTCGGCTAGTCAATAAACACCAAGGATGCCAGAAGAATTTGGGTTGAGTTCGTGCTGTAATCCAAGTATTGCATCTCCATCCTCGAACAACTTAGAGCCGTCGATGGATCCGATATTTGCTTTTCTAAAACTGCACCCTTCTTGAAGATAAAGGAAGCCAACAAAATCGTGCATGTGTCACCGATGGATCTCACCATCCGGGAAGTTGCAGATGTCTATCTCGTCCTTATCTTTATGTGTGCATCCAGATCTAGTCGAAAATGTTCTCTACGAAATTCATGACGGGATTTGTGGATGCCCCGTTGGTGGAAGGTCACTGGCGCACCGAGCCCTCACTCATGGGTACTGGTGGCCACGGATACAACAGATGTACAAAGAGACGCTCGTGGCGCAATATTTGTTCGCTAATCCATCACCACCAAAACTCTCACTCCTCTCACCAGCCCATGGCCCTTTGCCCAATGGGGTCTGGATATCGTTGAACCGTTGGCGCGAGGCACTGGGAACAGACGATTTTTCATCGCTGCAACCGACTATTTCACTAAGTGGGTTGAAGTCGAAGCACTAGCAAGTATCAAAGAAGCTGACACAAAGCGGTTCGTCATGCGGAGCGTAGTAGTGCGTTTCAGCATCTCGCGGGTACTGATTGCAGATAATGGAACACAGTTCGATGGAAAAATCTTCAGAAAGTTTTGTGCCGACCTCAGAATAGAATATCAGAACTCTTCTCCAGTGTACCCACAAAGTAATAGGCAGGCAGAAGCATCAAACAAAACCATCATCAACAGAGTAAAGAAACGGCTTGAACATGCAAAATGAAAATGGGTTAAAGAGTTACCCCACGTACTATGGGCATACCGAACCACAACACGACGCTCAACGGGGGAAACACCTTACTCCTTGACTTGTGGAATGGAGGCCGTCATCCCACTCGAAATAGGTCTCCCAACCCTCTGGTCTGAATTGTTTGAAAGCACCAGTAATGAGGAAGCTATTGCACAAGCACTGGATATGGTAGAAGGCCGAAGAGAAACCGCACTGATCAGACTCGTAGCATATCAACAAAGAAATTTCATCAAGAGTTTCAACCAAAAAGTTTCCCAAGGCAATTCACACCTGGAGAACTGGTTTTGAGAAAAGTCATGGATCACAAAAGGGTGCCTGGCAAAGGGAAACTTGGGCCTAACTACGAGGGTCCCTACAAAGTCACGGTTGTTGCTGGAAATTGAGCTTACTACCTAAAGGATCTTAGAGGCCGAGCCATACCACGGTCCTGGAATGTAGCAAATCTCAAGAAATACTATCAATAGAATTAAACCTCAACTTCGATCAAGATGTAAACACTTTTCCCTTTTGGCCAATACAAATGCTTCCCCACTTCTCTCAAGACTATCAAATTTTTTGTATTTAGCTTTGGTACTAAACAAACGGAAATAGCTTTGATGTTTATCAAACGGAATTAGTTTTGATACGAATCAAACGGAATTAGCTTTGGTACTAACCAAACGGAAATAGCTTTGATGTTTATCGATTTAAATTAGCTTTGATACTTATCAAATGTAATTAGTTTTGGTACTAACCAAACGGAAATAGCTTTGATGTTTATCAAACTAATTAGCTTTGATACTTAATCAAACTAATTAGCTTTGGTGCTAACCAAACTAAGAATAGCTTTGATGTTTATCAAACGGAATTAGCTTTGATGCGAATCAAACAAACTCAGCTTTGGTCTTAACCCAAATGGACTTAGTTTCAGAGTGACTGAACGGAATTAAAATTTGGTTAGCACTCAAACATGCCAAGGGAAATTGCTTGGTGGAATTATGTTTGGCAACTAAATTGGATTTTAGCCAAGTGGAATTGCTTGGTGGAAACAACACTAACATATCTTAAGTAAACATCTCTAAATCTACAAAATCTCTTAAGTACCATCACATCAACACTTTAGTACTGCTGCATACAAACAGAGTTGAAACAAACTAAGCTAAACTTTATCAGGAGCAAGCTTCTAGCACAAGTCTTACTCAACTCCAGCTGGAGGCAAACAATTGTTTTCTTTCAAACCAACCTGGACCTGAGTAAGACACCTCTTCATATCTTTATCCCATTCAAGTACACTTATGTTATCAAAGTTGCAACAAACTTAAGTAGCTCTGCTAGGACAAAGACAAGCCATATGATCTTACTTAGCT
Source organism: Camellia lanceoleosa (assembly GCA_025200525.1). NCBI lineage: Eukaryota > Viridiplantae > Streptophyta > Magnoliopsida > Ericales > Theaceae > Camellia > Camellia lanceoleosa. The sequence continues at coordinate 194,045,210 of CM045762.1, read as the reverse complement.
CCAGGTGGGGGCAAACAATTGTTTTTTAAAACCAATGGAACTGCATCAGAGCATATGTTCGCCCCGAGGTCCCAACAAAGGTTTCTACCGAGGCAAACAGTACAAAACTAGACGGAGCATCTATTCAGAATAAAGATAGAACTGCATCGAGCATCTGTTTCAAGATCGAGGTCCCAACAAGGTTTCTATTAGGGCAAATAGTACAGAAAACATTCAGACAAACAAGCCAGACAGCATTAGATTGCAAATTCAAAAGGAAAATCCCATCACTCAACAAAAGGCACAGATGGCCTCATAGCCAGCAACAAAGAAGAGAAAAGAAAAAAGAAAAATTGTCTTGGCAAGTATAGAAAGAGAGCTCGTCAAGGGGACCGAGTCACAATACATCAAAACAGAAAAGCAAAAACTTCAATTCCTTTCAGAGAAAACTTCAGCTTTCATTAACAGAGGGAACCTCAAGAGCAGTGTCCACAATCTTTCCAAGCCGTCTTGGGAAGGAAAAGTAGAGGCAGCTCCAACTTCCTGAGAAGTGAAAGCTTCCTTAACCACGTCTTCTGCGGCTTACCTGTGGTTCCACCCCTTCAACGTTCACCGTTTCAATGGCAACATCACTGTCCTGAGTCTTGTTTGCAGAATCAATTTCTGGGGAAGCTTCAGTCGGAAGAGCAGCAGGGGTGGAGACAATCTTTGAACCTAAGGATCTTGAGGAACTCGACATCCAAACAGGGGAGAGCTTTAAACAATGGCAAGCCAGAGCACTCGACCAACCCTTCGAAGAGCTTGTCTCAAAGACTAGTACCTCCTCCTTATAAGCAACCCCAACCTCATCCCAACTTTACTACCAAGATTTGGCCTCCAATGTAACGCTGGCACCCATCATCGCGATGAGCAAATTTCCAATTTGGCCACTTGTTCTTCAAGTTGAGCTCAGGCCTAATAGCAGCCTCTCTTTGATTTTTTCATTGAAGCAACAATCTTGTTCAAACGGAATGCCTCTTTTTCGGCTTTGTCCTTCTTTCTCACCTCCGTGCTCACCGTCACTCTCAACATGATAGCGGCCTCCAAGACGACCTTTTCCAGTTTTTCAACGGGTGATGGATGATGCATCCTCCTAATACACGCAATGGATTACAAAGTATTAAAAGAAAGAAAACAAGAGTATAACACTAACGACAAGCAAAATAAGAATGCACTTACAAAGCATCATCATCGCAGGGTTCCCTTCAAAATAGGAATATCGGGCCCATTATGGTCACCATGTCAACCGCATCAACAGAGTCTTGGTTAAATCAAAAGCAAAATCTTGAGAAGCAACAATCGAATCGAGATAGAAATGGGCTCGCTTTGATGCAAGATTGTGGCTCCCATTTCTCAAGTGCTTCGCCCTCGTGAGGATCTTCAAGTTTCCAACATTGCCTTGCTGCCTCTCCTCTTTTTTTGCCCTCAGATGCATCAAGCGAGGGTTCGACAAAGAGCGTGAGTTCCAAAAGCTCTCACTTCCAATTTACGCCCATGAGGCTCTTCGCCTACTTTAACAAAGGGGTTCCAAAGTATTAGAGGCACCAAAAGCCTCACTTCCAAATCCACTAACACTCTTTCTTTTCTATTATAGACCCACCCCATTTAACGGGAGCAAGAGCGACGCCCTTTCGTGAAGTGCACCTCGGCTTCAACGGCGATTCAGAACTAAAGGAGTGAAGGATGTGTCGGCCCAAGGTCAATCTAGAAGGGATGCAGCAAGCCTCGCCTTCTTTGAAATGACAGAGCGGTAAGTCGCTTGGTAATCCAACAACTCTGGTGCGGACCTCTTCTTGTACCTCAAAACGGCTTTGATGGCCTCAGCGTTCTCCCGGTTCGGCCTTCGCTGAAAACGAGAGGCCTCTGCAAAAAAGAAGTACCACATTAAAACAACATCCAAAACAAAGGCAAGAAATACAAAAGACACTAGAGGAAGAATTCGAACTTGGGTAGCCATCCTTCAGAGGTATCCATTCGATCGAACTCGGCCATGGAACTCCCGCTTGCCACCAACTTGCGAAAATCATCAAGTTGTGCTTATTCGAATCAGCAAACCACCACCGATGACAATGATCGAATCTAACGCCAAGATGTAGTACGTGTTGTGATCCTTGTTATAAGAGAGGGTGTAGCAGCCCAAAATATCCCAAATATCGAGATTCAGGCCTAACTGTTTATTGAGAGCGGACACACCACAGACGACATGAAACAGGTTAACAGGCACTTGCATTGGGGTGAGTTGAACTTGGTGCAGAAATCGGCGCACCAAAGGGTCAAGAGGAAAACGAACCCTTCCCTCGACGATGGATGCAATCGGAAAAGCGGCAATATTCCTGGTGCCCATACGCTTAGCATTGACCTTTGCCAGCGAAAGGGTCATGTCATCGGGGATATTGTAATCACGACGAAACATGGCAATGGCCTCAGGAGTGTCAACTAATGAGCGAAACTTTCCCATTAAATTGAACCTAGTGGTATAGAGGAAGAACTCAAATACCAAGATGTGGAACATAACGGCGCAAGGGCCAGACAAGATGATTGAAACAGAAAAAGACAAGAGAAAAAGGATCACAAGGGAACTTACAGAGATCAAAGCAACCAGAATTTAATTCAAGCGGCGTCAAGCAAGACCAAAGAAGGAAAGTCTCGAAGAGAGCACCAACGAAACTGGTTTAGAGGAACGGAAAGGGTTTTTCTCCTTTGAAACTCTCTAGAAGAACAAAAAAGAAAATAAAAGGATTTGGATTGATAACCCAGAGCATTTATTGCACCAGCTGACGTGAAGGTACATGAAGTATGACCTTCAGATGGAATCGACACACTATCTTCGACACCTATCCCACGTCGCCACTTGTCACAAGGAAAGGATGCATACAGGGGTTGTGTGTCAGGATTGAACAGTCACCAAGGCCAAACTGAAGCAGAACCGAAGCGATGTGACGCAACGCTTGGAGAGCAAAATAATACCTCCCCTGCGGGGAACCTTAGCGTGAGCTATGGAGCAAATGAAGGGGCTGAATATGAAATGAGTCGGATCCAAACATTGGGCCGGCCCAATCCACTAAAGCCCAAGTCCAAGTGGGTTAGATGAATATATGGGCAAGCCAATCGAGCCCAGCTCCATGATCAACAGTCTACTCAAGTCCTCAAGCACTTGGGCCCAACCCGCAGTGGAAAGGTTAGTCCAGCCACGATGCTGGGCTAGGCCGAGCTGCAAGACCCAATCTATGGGCCAAACTAAAGTGGGCCGAGCCCATACAAAGATATTCGAATAGACCAACCCACCTCTATAAACTATCTTGTAAAAGGCCGAGCCAAGGCACATCGGTACCGAGCAGAGGAAATCCCTTAGAGAAACGTAGAAGCTATGAATGCATGCACATGGAGGATGCCACCTTAGCTGGTTCCCTCTCCCTAGAATCACGGAAACAGTTAAAACCAGAGGAATGTAGTTTGTTATCAGCATAACTACAATGAGTATAACCACCTCTTGACAACAACCAGATGGTCCTCCACAGAGGGCCATGCTAAAAAGGAAACTTGGCAGCACCGAAGCTCCATGAAACCATCTTGAGAAACAAGAAACTCTATATATACTACGTGGACTTCACATTGAAGGTAATCGATCTGCCAACCCCACTTACTACAAACGTAAACTCTCTACACCTTTTCTCCGATCACCGATTCCCACACCAAAGGGGTTATCTCGCCAACCCGGCAACTCTACTTGCTTCTTGTGGCAGAACCTTAATCTTTGGATAGTCTAGCCGAAAAGTGAGCCCTAATCCACTTTCATCTAGTGCGAACTGACACGCACGCAGTGGTAAGTGAGAATTTATGAATTTCTCGCTTTGTTTGTTTGTATCAAAAAAATGAGGAAAAAATTTTTATTTGTTTAGTTTGTTGAAAAAATATTAAGGACAAATCATTTCATTTTCATTTCTTTCTCGATTTCACTCATCAAATTCAAAATCTAAAAATACCTAGACTATAGGGTTTAGTCTAAATTTATGGTTTTATTTTAATTTAATTTAATTTAATTTTATTTTTACAGAGAATGTCTATTGTGAAAATAATGAAATAAGAGACATAACACATTTGAAACCAAACAAGAAATTTTGATGAGAGAGAAAGAGCATTTTTGATTTTATGGTGGTCGGTCGCTTATGCTAATGGAAAAACATGTCCATGTCTCGAGGATATGGCCGGTTTAGAGCTCAGATGAGATATTAAATGACAATCTAGGAAGCACAGACACTCCAAGATAGGTGGTGGGTCTCTCAACACATGCTCTGCCATCAACATCAACATACCGGACACCAGCGTGCAGTATTTCGCAGACTAGATAAAGTGGATCAAGGCTCACTCTGCTGGACTATCCAGGACCGAGGTTCTCGCCACAAGAAGCACTGCTAGAGCCGCCTGACGGGTTGGCTGATAACCCATTCGGCATGGGAATTAGCGACGGAGAAGGAGTATATAGAGGATCGAATTTGTATGTAAGTGTGGTTTAGCTTGGAATAGTTCAGTTACCTTCAATGTGAAGTTCGTGTTGTATATATAGTGTTCCTTGCTTGCTTCTCAAGGTGAGTTCATGGAACTTGGATGCTGCCAGGTGTCCTTTTAACATTGCTCGCTGGAGACCATCTGGTAGTTGTCATTGGGAGACCACCTGGTAGTTGTCATTGAATGCATATATTCATTGTGATCATGCTAATAACAAACCACATTCCTTTGATTCAACAACTTCCGTGATTCTAGGTGTAGGGGACCAGCTGAGGTGGCAACTTGCACATGCACACATTCACAACTTCCACGCTTCGCGAGGTTTCACTTTGCATCAAAACGTTCTTCACAGATCATTATGCCTGTCTCTACTTTCACAGATCATTCATCGAGATGGGCCGATCCATTCGGATATCTTTGTATGGGCTCACTTATTTTCTCGTTCTACCGAGGGTTCGCTCAATGCCTACCACTTAACACCACTACCGACTAGCCTTTCCATCATAAGTTGGGCCCAAGTGCTTGAGGACTTGGATGGACTGTTGATCATGAAGTTAGGCTCAATTGGTTTGCCCATATACTCATCCAACCCACTTGGATTTGGACTTTAGTGGATTGGGCCGGCCCAAGGCTTGCACCTGACCCATTTCATGTTTAGCCCCTTCATTTGCCCCCTAGCTCGCGCTAAGGTTCCCTGATAAGCTTATTGTTCGCTTTCCTGCCGCCACATTTCGCTTCCCATTTCGCCTTGCATCTGCTTCAATCTCGACACACAACCCCGTGATGCGCCCTTTCATGGTGATACGGGCGATGCGAGATAGGTGTGTAGAGATAGTGCGCCGATTCCATATCGAAGGTTGTGTTCGTACCGCTTACCGGTGCAATTAATGCTCGTCACAATACAAATTCCTTTATCTGCTGCCTCTAGAGAGTTTCAAAGAGAAAGAAATGACTCTTCTTGTTCCTTCCAACCGCCTGGTGCTTCGCCGCATTTCTTCGGCCACGATCTTGCTTTTGCTACCACTGCTCCAAATTTCTATAAGTCCTCTCCTAATTCTTTTTCTCTTGCTTCTTGCTATCTTAATCATCTTGTTTGGCTCACTCGCCGCCTTTTGTTCCATACTCGTTATCTCGAGTCCTACCTGGCCCCATTAGGTCTCAAGAATGGGAAGTTTCGCCGCTTAGTTGATACCCCCGAGGCCATGGCTATGTTCCCCCTAGACTATAATATTCCCGACGACGTTAACCCTTTCGTTGGCGAAAGTAGACGCCAAGTGTATGGGCACGACAAATACCGTAGCTTTTCCCATCGTGGCCATAGTCGAGGGAGGGATTCGGTTTCCTCTTGATCCGTTGGTGCGCCGGTTTCTCCATCAAGTCCAGTTAACCCCAATGCAAGTATCTATGAACTTTTTCCGTTGTTTATGGCGATCCGCCTAAATAGACGATTGGGTTTGAACCTGACATATGGGATATCTTAGGTTGTTATACTCTTTCTCATAACAAAGACCACAAAACGACATTTGTGTGTTCGCCGCTTGATTGCCATTTAGTTACCGGGTTGCCCGATTCTGGATAAACGCAACGATGATTTTCATGTTGGTGGAAATCGAGTTTCCTCGTTAAACCGAAGTTTCGGGCCGAGAGGATGCCCAGAAAGACGGCTACCTGTGTTCTGCCTCCTTCTAATGCTTTTTGTATTTGTTACTTTATTTTGATGTTGCTCTAATGGATCACTTTTTTGGTAAAGGCTTCGCTTCCAACGAAGACCAATCGAGAGAATGCCGGCCATAAAAGCAACCCTAAGGTATAAAAAGAGATTTGCACTCAAGTGATTGGAATACCGCCTACTTACTGCTCTATTATTCCAAAGAAAGCGAGGCTCATTGCCTTTTGGACTCTAATACCGTAGATCGACATCGCTCACTCGGGTCATGAATCGTCGCAGAGTCAAGGTGCACTTTCTAAGAGAGCGCTTCCCCGCCCTGGGCCCACAAGGGGCGGGTTCTGCCAAGAGAAGGGTGTTTAGGATTTAGAGGTCGAGGCTTTGAGCCTCCGGCTGTTTTGGAAAGCC